>JAUTDX010003780.1:0-46193 GCA_030844895.1 Ambrosia x helenae | reverse complement strand
AAATTTAATTTAAAGATGGTCACAATATAAGGTTTTAAGTATGAAAATAATTTTAATAAAATTATTTTCTTAAAAGTTGAATATTTAATCTATTTATTTCTATTTCGTCGAAATACAACTTAATATTTAAAAAATATTAAATTTACAGGATTATGAAAGCTAAAAATTATATTTCTGTTCCAAATAATCAGAAATAATTTATATAAAATTTTGGTACGAAAAAATTGAAAATGAATTTATTATGATTTATTTATGATCAATACTAACAAAAATTGATAAAAAATTAACTAAATGATTTTTCAGAAATAAAAATCATTTCAGAAAGCTTAATGTTATAAAAACTCAGAATAATTTTTGTGGAAATTTATATAATCGTTTTGATATTTTTATAGAATTTTATAAAAAAAATTGAATAAACTTGTAATATTTAATATAAAATAAATAAATAATTTTTGAAAAACTAAAAGTTGGGTATTAAACTCTATCATCAGATTAGCATAACATAATTTTTATAGAATTTATAAAGTAATTCTAGTATTTTAAAACCATTTATAAAAGAATAAGCATATTGTACATATAAGGATAAATAAAAAAAAAATGTTTGTGCCAGGGTCGAACCCAAGACCCTTGGCCAGTTCAAAGCCTTAAGTCACTAGTCCAGACCAACTGGTCTGGACCCTGAGTGTGAGAGATATTGGTTTTGAAATATTTCATAAGGTATTCGGTTGTTTTTCCTTATTTGTTTTAAAAAAAAAGTGTTTGCCCGGATTCGAACCCAGGACCTGAGGGAGGTTCTTTAACAAACCAACGTACCACAACCATCTGATCCAAGGATCAATTGGTCGTTTTGTTTTGTTTTTTAATTTCTTTTAAAGCGTACCGACTGTGTATCATCCCCAATTTCATCGAATAACTCTAGATTTTTCAATACTCAATTTCGAACAAGCAATAACCCGATTATTCATGGGTTATTGCTGTTCAGTGCCGATTAAAAAGAACGAATAAAAAAAATAAACTTACAGTGGGTGTTCGAACTATGATTAAGGGGTCAAACGAAAAAGTCAAATACGAAGGATTTGTTGAATGACACACGAATTTTAATAGAAATTGAGAGTGGGGGATTGAATATCGGTGTATTGAGCTTATGGTAGAGGGTCTATTTATACTAATCGTTTGTATTTGTTAAATTTGGAAATTATTGACCTATAAATACAAATATACGCGTATAATAATTAAATTGGGAAGTTTTAATGGCCAAATTTCGTAGGGAACAAGTTAGGGTGTCGGAAAAAAATGCTTTCCATAAACAGATTAACGCGTTTGAGTAGCGAATTTGCAAGGATTGTGTCGGCAGTTGACTCGTGAAAGTCAACTGAGGCTTCCGAAGGGTTTGTTAAGTTAAAAACGAGTTGAATCAAATCAGATATGTGGTGTAGCCTAGTTGGTTGGGACTGGTTGTGTAAGTGTTGGGCCGGCTGAGGGCTCGGGTTCGAATCCCGCCCCGGCCCCAGCATATATTTTTTTACAACCATTTCTTTATATATATATATAACGAGTTGACGTTACCCTGCGCGTTTGCGGGCCCAGTGGCGAATTCAGGACGGATGTCTAGGGGGTTCTTTTCGTAGATTTTCACTGATTTTCACTAATTTTTCAAAAATTTCACTAACTTTCAATTTTTTCCAAACCGAGGGGGTTCCTGGGAACCCCCTAAAACCCCTGGATCCGCCCCTGGTTGCGGCAGGATGTTGAGTATGAATTGTTTTAGTATCACTATATGATATGCGAAAGCACAATTCAAATTTAAGACGTTAGGCACAATCCAAATTAATCAATATTATTTTACCTAATTGTTGATTTAGGGAAACTTTATAATAATCATCACCACCGCGCTGCGTATGTGACAATTTAGTCGGTATCGATTTGTTTTTTTATGAAACAGACACTCGTATATTACTTTGAATTAAAAAACTATTAATAATAAGTTTAAATATTAAACCACGTTCTTGTGAAAAGATAATCCAAATGGCTTATTTTGATTTATGATCAGTAATATGGATTTTATTTGAGTAAGTGCTAATTATAATTGCATAAGTAAATAATAAACATATCTTGTGATTTGTAAGTATACATAAATTTTGTTCCATACTATCTTCTTCCATAAATACTACAAACAATGTATGTGTCGTGTTTCATGATGTTTCTTATTTTTACTCTATAAATTGAAAAGAAAATTACATTATTTATAACCATATATTGACATTTATTTCATACCTTTAAAATTAATCTGATATAAAACTTTATGAAATATTGTATATACTTTATCTACCATAATTTAGATTGTAAGAAAGGGTTTTTTTTTATTTTTTTGAAAGTCAATACATACGGACAACAACAAATTTGTAGTATTTATTTTTTGAATTTGTATTGTATATGAAACTCTATGAAAACCTCATTATATAGGAAAAAAAAAACTGAAAAAGTATACAAAGAAAAGTAGAGTACCATGTTCTCAAACCATGGGTTAAAGAGAAATATTTAATTTCATTTATCTGGAAACTGAGACAGAGAAAAATACAGTAATAGAGAGACACAGATGGGTAGGGTCGCGACCACCGCTCGTTGTCGTTCCGACGACGGGACGACGTTTCGATTACTTATAGACCACACTATCGCCCCTTCCACCATCTCCACTGTATAATCGTTAGCCGCCTCTCTCTGTCTCTAGTGGTGGTCGGCCACGTGGCCACCGCCGTAAGTCTGGTATGTGATTGATCCATGTGCTTTTGCAGTTTTGTTTTGTGCCATATTTTTAGAAGAAAAAAAATGATGTAACTAAGGTGAATATATAATTTTGGTCTGAAATTATTGTATATATATACATAGAAAAGAAAAGGTGCCTTGAATCGGTAACATACCCATCCAACTGTTGAGAAAAGCCGACGGTTGAAGGGTAGAAGGGAAGGGAAGAAGCAGTCAGGAAACGATGGGCGTAAACGGAAGTTCAATCGCCGTTAATTTACTCCGTTAAGTTAGTATTTGTATGTATAATATAATATAGTATTAGGGGTCTAAAATGCGTCACAAAATAATTTTTAAAAGACGAAATAATAAAGAAACTTGACGTTTTATTCAAATAATCGTAACGTACATTTATTAAATGCGAAATGTTACATTTATCATATTGTTGGTTGTCTTAGCTTTTACCACCCCGTGAAAATACTTGGTATTTTCATCCCCTCTTTGGCCCACCTAACTCGTGATTTTGTTAATATCCAGAGCTCTTAGTCTCTCCACTTCCACAATAATAGATTTGCAATCAGCCCGTTCCTCTAGTTCGATCTCATCCAGACTCCTTTGCTTTGCAATAACTCCAATTCAACCAACTTTCTAAGTCTTTGATTATACGCTTCATCCAGCACCTTTTTTTCTCTAACCACCAATTCCTTCAACTTCTTCTTGACCCATTTGAGCTTCACATCCAGCTCCAAGTCCGCCGGACCATTATAGGTGAAGGAAGTAAGTAATTGATCCACCACCTCTAGTGCACCCGGCAACTCAAACCAGGAATTAAACATACGAACTGGTATCTTCCCATAGTCAGGTTGGACAGTGGAAAGGATAATGGGGCAATGGTCTGAGACAGAATTTGACAACGCCACCACCGAAGCCGACGACCACTTTCCCAAAAAATCCCGATAAACCAGAAACCTATCCAGCTTGCTTAGTTTTCCCCCCATCATCTGATCTATACGTGAATTGCCTCTCCCCCCCCATTTGATACTCCATAAGATCCGCGTCCTCAATAAACTGATTAAAAAATTGAGCATTAAGACTGACAAACTCGGAATTCCTCCTTTCTTCCGAGTACCTAACATCATTGAAGTCCCCCATAAAAATCCACATCCCCGGGTACCGTCACCCGTAACTGTAACAATTCTGTCCATAAACCCCGCCTAGCATTTGGGTCATTTTGTACATATACATTCACCACATTTATAGATTCCCCAGAGCCCTTTACTTTCCCCATTACAGCAAGATGATGTTGGTTCCTAAGGACCTGAGTTTTCACAAAAACCGTAGGATCCGATACCGTTAATAAACCGCCCGACCTACCCAACGCATCAATCCTCTCAAATTCCATAAGTGTTCTACCCCAAAGTCGACTTACAGTGCGCTTAATATTCCCAGCCATCTTTGTCTCCTGAATCACCACCATATGAGCCCCATAAGTAGTACGTAAACCCCTAACCCAGTCCACTTTTCTGGAGTCACCGAACCCCCGTAGGTTAACTGACAAAAATTCATGGCTGACTGTTATGGACACCTTCCTCTACAATTATCTCATTCAACTGATCCACCGCCCGTCCAATTCAAAACCCAATTTCGAGCCTAGAGCCGCTATAGCAGCCGCCTCTGAACCCACTCGACCCCATCAGACTGACCAACCTGATCATAAGCATTCGGCATCTCCCCCGACCTTATAGCAGTATCTTGAAAACCTGGCGGCACATCAACTGTCGAATTAACTGCTTCATTGTTGACCATCTTCTCAGAGTAATCGACCCCTGGCCTGTTGTTTTGATCCAAGGAATCAGTGCTAGTATGCCCTGGGGTGTTTAATCAATGCTTCCCTTATCCCCAATAGTGGGGATGTCTATCCCATCACTGGGCCCGTTAGAAGGTAGCTTGTCATGGATCCAGTTTTGATTATCCATAATAATACTTTTTGGGCCAGTGTCCTTTCTGGTCCTTTTCCTCGATTTTATTCTTGAGCCCAAATCCTTAATATTTTTGCTTCCAATATTTTATTGTTGAGCCCAAATCATGTATTAGTAGAAGTGTTAGTTTGCCTTCGTAGGCAATACGTTAATAAATAAGACTGACCCAAACCAAAAGCAAAAGCAAATGAAACTTGGTTATTAAGTTTGGAAAGAAAATGGAAGGAGGAGGAGTGAATAGATACGAGAAATTAGGGGTGGAGAAATCCCTTTCACGAAGCTGTAGTTACCCATCAGCTTGCAAAGAGCTGGCTTTAATTCTGAAGCTCTGTTATTCTAAATTCCCCAAACTTTTCCAATCTATTCTCTTCCAAGATGTCCTCACCGCCTTTCGTTCTTCTTCAAGGTAACCTACAATCTTCAATTTTCTTCTTTCTTGTTTTTTTATAAATTCAATTCAATTCTATTGGATTCAGAATGCAAACACAATCTGCCGTTTCGGCAGCCAACACCCTCCTTCAGGCTGTCGACTCCACGTTGCCTAAGCAGAAGAAAACTTTGGCTCTAACTGAGTTCAAACAAGCCATCATTGCTCATAAGAGGTCTTCCAAACCCGCCTTACCCATCCCCATCAAGGTTTCTATTTCTTTTTCTCTTTCTTTTGTTTGGATTAGATTGCTATGTATATTATTATGCTCAACTGATCATGTTTAGGTGAAATTAGATTGCTATGTGTATGCCATTGATCTGTATTGATGTTAGGTTTTTTGGATGTAGAGAACCAATACTCATGTTCAAACCAATATTTATATTCAAAGACAGATAGATACATGGATCTTATCTTAGTTAAATTAACATATTTAAGTTGAAAATAATCAATATTCATGTTTATAGATAGAGAATAGCATCTGTAAATTTAGCACTTCATGAGCCTTGTGTCTCTGTATAATAAAAGCGCAAAAACTCAGAAATACTCTGTTCCTTAAACTCAAATAGGAAGCTTTAAAACTCATGGGGTCTCATGCTGTATACTAGTATCTATATATATTTATGTACCTTAGGAATATACATTGCCGAGTAGAATACATGCTTCAATCCTCATAATTTGTTCTTGTATTTTTTTTTCTTTTTACTATCCAGATTTAGTCGAACTTCCACAAGATGTTCTAGTACACATCTTCAGCTTTTTGGATTTACAATCTTTACTTTCTGCTTCACAAGTTTGCCGGTATGTATATTCTTATTCCTCTATCTTCTTTTTGTATTGTGGTCATAGTGTCATACTTCTAACGAATTCCTTCTGTAGTGATAAGTTATACCAAAATTATAAAGGAGTGAAATAAATAAATAAATAAATACATTAACATATATCAACTTGTTTCCACTATGTAAATCTAGAGGCTGTCAAATACGTCTAAACGTGTTGTGTTGTGCAGGTCATGGAATGTTGCATCAAGTGATAACCATATATGGCAGTCGATACATAACATGTTCTTCAACCCTTCACATAATTTCTCTAAGATTGATCAACTTTATGGTGGATTGACCGAGCATGACAAGTCTGAAAGATCCCAAGAAAGTGTTGCATGCACTAGTAACCCTGACTGGAGAACTGATTTTAAGAAAGCATATAATGGTAGTATGTGTTTAAATTATATGTTATGCATCAAATTTTAGAAATTAATTAGAAATATTAGTTTGTTGTCTGTTAATTTTCCATGATTGGTTTGTTTTGTCTGCAGGCCTCTCATCAAAGAAACTTCTTACATCTTCGAGGGGATTGTGCACACGTTGCTATGCAATCATCTGGGTCATGGACATATGTAATGATACCACTTCCATGCCAAAATGTAAATATCACCAATTCATACCAATATCTACATCACAGGTAACATTACCGGTAGTTCATTTCAATAACTATTTATATGAATAATGGTATAAAATGAATGAAAATCTTAATGAAATAGAATATGATGCAAAATTGTTTGTTTTACCAGATTGTTAAGTACATAGATGGTGATTATGCTTCAAGCGATAGCGATAGCGATACCGATTCATATGATGACTTTTCTTCCAAGCTTTGGGCATATCCCAAGGGTGGATTTTCTGTTTGAGGCTGCGTACATGGTGAGGTGGATGAATCTCACTCTGGTGGCTGTACCTGATTTTTCTAGTCAAGGTACTTATTCATATTTGCTCATAAATGTAAAGATGGAAACATTTGAAAACTCAGTCCAACATTGAAGATTAAAGTAATTCTTAAAACTGTCTTTTTGTAGAGCGTCTTTAATTGAATGTTTTGAGGTGATTTTTAAGGCAGTTATAACTTATGTGGGGGAGAGAGGGAAACATCCGTCATCATGAATTCATGAAAACGGGTATGCAAGTGGTGGAGGAGAGAGTTGGTTTCGCCGATGATCTTACCTGGTCTAAAATGATCAGTAAAATTTAAAAACTAATTGCATGGTTAGCACCTATGGTTTACCAATTTTCTATTTTCATACCTAGTTATTGGATATTTCACCATTAGTACTAACTTTTAAAAAAACGTTTCACCATTAGTACCACGTTTGGATAGTGTTTATTTCACCTCACATGCCAGGCACATAGGGCATTTATGCCTTTTCGTTTGCACCTGTGTTTTAAGTTGCATAATAAACCCCATCCGCTCCTTTTTCTTCTCTATTCGTGAACCCTAACTTCTCCCCTTTTTTGTCTTCTTGATTGAATTTTCAGTCCTCACTTATATAGGCCATTTCTGCATATTCTTTCTGAAGGTAAAATGACCAATAAAATTTGCAGGTCAAACGAATTTGCATGAGACCTACAAAATGACCAATAATTATTATGTTCAATGAATTGGTCCACTGCACGTCAAATGAATTTGCATAAGCTGTCAAAATAAGGTCAATGAGTCTGCAGCTCTATTGATAATGTCAACAACAAATTGGTTTTCCTAAGGACCTCATATTCCTCACCAGTCCAGTCCAGTCCACACAGCAGTGTAATCTGTTGCTTTTTTTCTTTATATCTTCCAGAAAATTCAGTAGCCTTTGGTGTGTGGGGACCGCTTGATTAGTTAATCACCTGAATGACATTGATAATCCCCTTCATCAGAAACTCTTTTGACATAATCAAGAGCAGATATGATGGACGTGTCCCTTCCTTCAACGATTCTATTGTTAAAAACCTTGCACATGTTCAAAAGAGCATCTGTTTTGTCTCTCTCTACCTGCTGCACAAACAGTAATTATTAAGAAAGCAAGTTCAATGGTTCTTGTCTAAAGAATCATAAGCTTGCAAGAATGAAGTGCGGTGGAATGTTGGCTAATTGTTGACATTAATTTTTTTTTTTTTATTATTCTTTTTAAACCCAGAACTAGCTATTGTGATGGGTTTTTTTCTAATTAACTAGTCGTTTACCTGACCCCACAACTAGCCCGAAAGCATGTCCTAAAATCCGCACCAATCAACCGGACTTGTGAGGCAGACGTCAAACATAATGTTTGAAAACAATCTCTTCCGGTCCGAAATTTGTTAGACTAGATTCGGACACCCACAGTTTGTATGCATTGTGGGTGCTCTTAAAGCGCTTACAATGGAACCTGTATCACCTCTCCTCTACCTAAATTATACCGAAAATATGAGATTTATTTTTGTTCACTCTTACGGTAAATTTTAAACAATAACATGTTGAATATAAGATTCAAATTATGCTTTTGAAAAATAAAATGTTAATATCATTTAATTCTTTTATTATTCTCTTTTTGTAAAACCGCGTAACTTGGTAAGAAGATCAGGGTATATTTCAGAAATGATATAAATTTTATAAAACCATGTACCAAAATAATTAACCTAATTTGTTTTGGAAAGAAGATCAGAGTATATTTCATAAATGATATAGAATTTGTAATACCATGTACCAAAATAACCTAAATTATTTGGGAATGAAGATCAGGGTATATTTCTGAAATTATATAAAAATTAGAAATTTAGGAGTAGAGTTGAAATAGAGTCATTTCCCGTAAATAAATTGTATAATCATAATGTTGAAAAGAAAAGGATCAAACGTTGCTTTCATTCATGTGGTATTCCTGGTCAACGCAAATCAAGAAAGGATCACAGATTGACAATTAGAATAAAAGTCAAAAAGATATGCATATGTGTTTCTTACAATAACCACGTACTTATTCACCCTTCTACTTTAAGTATATAAGTGTTTCCACACACCCAAAGTCAACCCACCATTCACACACAACACTCTCAAAACTCTAAATATGGATGATGAATGGGATTTGCATGCAGTTGTTAGGAGCTGCACCACCATCAGCAACGCTGCCACCAGACGCGCAAATGTAAGTAAGGTGATAGAGGAGTACAACAAGGATGATTTTGATGTCCTAGAAACTGTTGCATGCAAAAATGACGTCATAAACTCCTTTTCATACTCGTTGTTTTCTCCGTGGGAGGATTAGAGGAGGTGTACAAAGAAGGGTGTTCTCAGCGACTGAAAAAGGAGGCTGCAGCTGGTTTTGTTGATGATGAACCGCTGCACGAGATGTTGTTTGATCCTTCTGATCCCGTTTTCAATGAAACTCCGAGTAGAAAAAGGTGTGTAACATTTTCATCATTTCTTTTTAGGAATATTGAATTTTAATAATCCGAACTATTAATTGTTCATTTTTATACTCATAATTTAACTGATGACACGGCCGTAAAATTTACCTAATATCTTCCTTCAAAATACATTACAACATTACGTACGATTGATTGGAAAAAATTAAGTTATACTTGAGTGGGATTGAACGAAAATGAAATTTCAATTTGCATAGTTATTATTCAATGAAAACAGGATCTAATAAATAAAAAATATATATTTGAGTTTTGTAGGAAAAACCAGCAGAAGTGGGTGGTTGAATTGACACAAGAGGAATTATGTAGTGACACATGGGCATGGAGGAAATATGGTCAAAAACTTATCAAAGGCTCTCCCTTTCCAAGGTTCTTTATTTGAAAAAAAAATATATATCTTAGTTATACAAAATAATGGTTGATTTATAAGATATTGTAGTCAGTAGTATGCAACGATTGCTTTTGAGATAATGATTCTTTTTTACAATTTGAAGCACACTGAATATATATATATATATATATTTTCTTGTTGGTAAATGGTTTTTGTTTGTGTGATCAGAAATTATTACAAGTGTAGCACATCGAAAGCTTGTGGGGCAAGGAAACAAGTGGAACAAAGCCATATGAACCCGAGCATTTTTATTGTTTCATATCTGGGGGAACACATACACCCCCGACCCATCCACAAAAGTCCTCTAGCCGGCAGCACTAGGAGCAATAAGCCCACGGCGGCTAGCATACCATCCATCGCAAACAACATGCGTTCCTAAACACAATCATGTGTTGGCGGTAGTTGAATGTCGACATGTGGCAACTCTGATAAGGACCAAGAGCTTGAATTATGTAATTCTTCAACATGGAAGAAGGAATAGAGAATATTTGTGGAAATGGCAAAGTTGTATGGTTGTACTCTTGTGGCCTTTCGCTTTCTTATTTTTGTTCTTTGAAAGAATAAAGAACTCTACTACAAAACGAATGTTTTGAAAAAATGCACAAATTTTGGATGTGGTTGAGAGCATGTGTATTATAATGAAAATTTGCATCGTATATGCTATGTTTGTATGGTATCACGCCTTTAGACTACCATCAGTGGTGACCTAAAGTTTAGTTAGTCACCAACAAGACAAAACTTCAATTAAAAAAAAACGAAAATAGAAATTAACACTAATCTAAGTTGACAACCTGGTTAGAGTAACCGGAGTGGGGCGGGAAAGGGCTTCATGGGGGGACACCGCCCCGGTAGGGCGTGGAAGAGGGCGGGAGGAGGTTGGGCGGAAGATTTGGCCGGGCGTGGGGGGAGGAAGTTGGACACGTGGCACCGATCATTGGTCCTTTTAATGTTACCGTTGGACTAAAAAAAAATTAAAAATTTCAAAAATAACCCTTGGCAACGGTTCAAAAAAAATTTGAAAAATTATATATATATATATATATATATATATCTATCTATATAATAATTGAGGTGAGATTGGGTTGAATGGAAGCCTAGGAGAGAGTTTAAGGTATCCATTTTTAATATGGAGCTCCAACTAGCTCCCTATAAATAGTCTTTCCTACATTTTTTTTCCCTACATTCTTCCATACACTCTCAAATCCTCTCTAACAAATCTTCCAACCCACATTCTTCACTCTTCTTTTTTATTCATTGTTCTTCTAGGTATGTCTCTTATTCACGTATATCGATTGAAGTTCATCCATTGTAACGTGTTCCGATTCATATGGGTTAAAAAATACGCATAAACCGGTTTAGTATTCTAACCTGGAAAACTGTTATGTTATCGTAACATCAATCAACTTCTTATGCATAAACCGGTTTAATATTCAAAGATGAAATCAAGTTTTATAAAGGTTGTTAATTAGTAATAAACGAGATGTGGAAACAATAATAAAACGTCTATGTACAACCAATATTCAAACCTTTATGAATGAATAAAAGGAGATCGCCTTTTAAACAAGTTTTGATATAAACTGTATTTTCATGTTTTCTCATTGAATGTTTTCATGGAATACTAGAATACCATCCGAACCCTAACAAGAGTGAATGGCGTATCACAAGGGAGATCAATTATTCAAGATCATGCATGACCCATCCGCAAGAGCTTTGGTATGATTCTAATTTTAATCTTTGTAACTATCTTTGTTAACATGAAGACACGGATTATAAATCGTGTTAATGTTGTTTTTAATGTTTAATCCAGACATTGCCGACAGTTATGAACAAGTTTCTGGTTTATAAAATTGCACCACAAGATGTCATTGATGTATAAATTTAAAACGTTATTTGTTTTTTTTCATCTTCAATGTAATTTTTTTGAATTCTTCATGAGTTGTTATTCCTTATTTAATAGCATTTGTTTTATATAAATCCCGTAATTAAGGATTATAAATAATTTATATAAATCCCGAATTAATATTTGCAACAAGTAATCCGCGTTAATCAATGTAAATTTTGAATCTGCCATATTTATCAATATAATGTTACAAAAACACTAAAGATTATCGTGTATATACGAATGTTTCCTTTTAATATGCTTTCTAAATGACATTAATAACATTCAAAAAAGCGAATTTATTTGTGATTTTCAAACCAATCGTACTTAATGCATAATTGTATTGCCATTATTAAATTGTCAATTATCCATCTAATTTCGTCGTAAATTATGTGTCTTACCATTCGATTTATGAGTGTTGACAAAACATTTAATGACAAATGTATTTTAGGTAATAGTAAACTAATTGATTTTCCTAATGTTAATGGCAAGTTACAAAACGAATTGTAAGCAATCTCAAACTAATCGTAGTTATGCCTAATTGTATTGCCATTATTAGATGGTCAATTGTCCATCAATTTTGCCGTAAATGATGTTTCTTACAAATCTATTTATTAAGTGTTGATAAATCATTTAATGATAAATGTATTTTCGGTAATACTAAACTAATTGATTTTCGAAATTGTATTTCCATTATTAGATGGTCAATTATCCATCTATTTACCGTAAATTATGAAAGGAAATTTGTGGTATAATTTATTAAACTGATTGATGAAACAACCAATGTAATTTAAAATTCAATTAAAGATTTACAAAACATTTAATGCAAAAACTTATTTTCGGAAATATTAAAACAACTGATTTCCGGTATTTTTAAAAGAATTGTTTTGCCATTATGAGATTGTTAACATATCCATAAATTTTGCTGTAAATTTGCCGTAAATAATGTGTATTTAATTTCTAATCATTGTCATGTTAATTATTTTCAATTCATAGTAAATAATGTATTTTCGGTAATACGAAACTAATTGATTTACGAAATGTTAATGCCGTAAATTATGAAAGAATGTAGGGAGTATAATAAATTAAATTGATTGATGAAACAACCAATCTAATTAAAAATTCAATCTGGAATCGGTTTTATGTTTAATTCAATTGCCTTTTTTAGATGGTAAATTCACCATCAATTTTGCACTAATTTATGTGTCTTTAATTTCCGATTTCAATACATTCAATATTTTTAAACATTCCTAAATTACAAAGCCCATTGGTAATATGGTAGTATCCGAGTTTTAATCTATTAAATATTCTACGTATTTGTGTGATTGTCAAATACATTTAATGTGTATTATTAATATTAATATTATTAATGGTAAATTGCAAATGTGATTTATGATATAGTCAATTATCCATCAATTTTGCCGTATTTAATGTGTCTTTACTTTCGAATCATTGTCAAGTTAATTATTTTCAATTCATAGTGATTTCCGCTAATATTTAATGTATTCTTAATGTTAAATTGGAAGGTGATTTATAGAATAATGAGTTTTAGAACATTAAGAAACTAAACACTCATGTAGCAATCATCGGCTAACAATTCAGTATCAATTACCCCGAAAATTAATGTCCAGCTTATAAACATTCCTTATAAAAATAATAATATGGGTACGTGGCTTTCTACTTTGGGCCGAAAGGTTTTTTTGAGTTTGTTTCAAGTTGTTAGTACATCTTTCATGTTAATAGTAATTGCATGGACACCATTATCTGTCTTTATTCACACCTTAAAAGTTCGGTAACTGGTGTATGCAGATATCATCGATTGTAGTATAATGTTTTTTGTCTTCATTCTTATTTAATCCGTGATTCATTCTTATAAGTAGATATCATCGATTATGATAACTTTGTTTTTGTCTTCAAGATTTTTTTTAATAATATATGTTTCTCTATCTATTATACCATAGGATTTGATTTGAACACGCAAAGGTTATTATGTCTTATCATAATGGTTCTAAGTTCTTCAAGATACTGCATGATCCTTCGGTGATTGGATGGTCTGATCTGCTTGAATCCGAAGGTATTACCATTGGCGAATATTGTATATTTAGGTGGTGTTCAAATCATCGCAGGCTCTTTGTTACTAAGGTTGCACAACAAGAAGTCATTGATTTTCAAGTTTGATTTAAGTTATATTAATTTTTGTATTTCGAATTTATGTTTAATGTTATTGAAATACTTTGATGTTTTTTGATTAATGTCATTAATTTTTTTTGACCAAATTTATTGTCATTAATTCAGAATTAATGTTATTTATTTACAATAATAAGTGTTGACTGATGTTAATTTTATTTAATCTAGAATTTGAATATTAATCATTGTTATTTATTTAGATTAATTTATATGTTGACCGGACTTAATGACATTTATTCTTTTAACAATTTACCGAATTTAGATTAGCATCATCATAATTGTTATTTAATGTTATTTTGACTGAATACATAATGTTCAGTAAACAATGTTTATTTTTCCTACTAAATTAAAACTTGAAGGTCAACATATTGATTGTTCCTAAAAAATTAAAAATTTAATGTCAATTTACCAAATAGTTTTATTTAAATACATAAAAAATTGACATTAAAAAACTTCATTGATTATACAAAGTAAATATTTACATTAATGACTATGTGTTACCGCAATAATGACATTTATTATTTTCTTTACCGAATTTATATTAACATTATGATGATTGTTATAAGAATTTTGCAAGGACGATTGCTGTTGAAATCTCACAATGAGATATATACCCACAAAACATAACTCAATAATCACAATTACCATCTTAACGGCTTTGTTTGGCAAAAAAAATTAAAAATAAGGAAATGTGTGTTGCTTTTCCTGAGATTTACCTATTCATTGTGATAAATGTTGACCATAGATATGTGATAAATGATAGTTACTACATAACAAACTTTAAATACGAAAAAGAATGATATAAACTTTTATTTCATTCCTAATTTTAGTCTTAACTTTTTTGATTACACGAAGAGAACAATGGCCACTGCACAAACACAAGAGTTTGCCATGGTTAACCAAATTGATGTCAATCAAAATGATGTTGCTATTAAGCTAAAGATCATTCGGCTGTGGCGGCAAGCTGATCGTCACAATCCTAAAGATGTTTACTCAATTGAGATGATACTCATTGACGAGAAGGTAATTCCAAGAGCAGTAGTTCAGTAGCAGACCAAGAGCAGTAGATCAGCAGCAGCAGACCAGTAGCAGTAGATCAAGTTGCTATGAGTGAGCCTCTTTCTTTTGAGCCTAATTCACCATTAGGTTTGGACTTCTAAAGAATATGATCCTCTTTCTCTATCTAAAACAAGTTTCTTTCTCTAAAAGTTTGGATATTTTTAGGTAAAGGTAAGTCGAAAAAGGTAGCGGTTGCTTTAGGAATCAGTTTTGGCTGTCTTGCGGTTCTCGTCCTGTCTCTCGGGGTTCTTTTGTGGAAGGTAAGCATAAAGTTGAAGCAAAGCATTCTTGATATTAATGGTATGTGTGAATTTGTTGTCTTACATTCAAGGTCAAACGAGCGCGGTTACTATTACATATTTGATATGATTCAAATTGGAAGTGAGTTCAGGACAGAATTGGAGCTTATTACCAGTTGGTCGTATACACAGAAAAATAAAGATACAATGATGAATATATGTTGCAGGGTTCCTCAAATTTATTTTCAGAAAGGAAAGATCTTGAATTTGGAGTCGGAAGTAGCAAGGGCCAGCAAGCTAAAATTCACCAGTTGTGGTAAAAAGGGAGCGGTTCTTGGGTGCTATGTGAAATCATGCATACGTACCATGTGCCGTGTGCATACGACATCGTGGATTGCAGATGGGATTGTGTAAGCAAATGCTTTGTGTGCACGTGCCGGCTTAGCCGTTTAAGTGTTATAAATATGTTCATAATTTTCTAAATTGTTTTTTTTAATAGAATGACTTCCTTTTGCTGTGTCCAAACCATGCTTCTCACAAATTTCCAAGAGAAAATAAATCAAAAGCAAGGAAACAAGTCGATGATAAAATGTAAGTATAAAAGCTGAACTTATTTTCAAATAATTGACCTTTTTTTAATTTGTTACTAACATGTATTATGACTTCAGATTACCTACAAATCTGAATCCGTGCACAACATTGCTCAATGATGGAAAGAATTTGGTGCTATGTGGTTCAGCGCTCTCTGCAGAACAAAAGGTTGGTGACTAAACAACTTATATTAAGCCAAAATTTTATAAATTCATATTTTCATGGATTTTTTCTGATTTGACTTTTAAAATGCAGTTTACTATAGTTGACTTTGCATGAACTAATGGAGCATTGGTGGCATCCGTATAAGAATCGGGGGAATGGCAAAAGGTTCTGGAATGGTCCACCCAAATATGGGAACACTTCTTGGTGTATGTACTATGTATTTAATGTAGCAACCTAGCCATACCATAAAGTTGTTGCAATTAGTTTATCTACAATAAAAAAACTGATGGTCTGAGATGGTCTTATCTCATTTCTACTATTCAACTTACAGGTTATAACCACTAATGCTTTTGTGGATGCTGATGTGTAGCAAAAGATGGTACATGTTGCTGAAAATCGAAGTTTTAACAAGATTACTATAAGTATCCACTGTAAAATGAAGTTAATTGTCGTTTATGCCTAGACGGTAAGTTGTTGCTGACATTCTTTTAATAACTTTATCTTTGAACAATGGTACAGGTTGATGAAACTATTACTGAGGTTATAACCACTGATGAATGATAACCTCTAAAGAGTCTTCAGAGGTCTTTAGAGGTTATCATTCATCAGTGGTTATAACCTCAACAGTAGTTTCATCAGCAGATGTTGCATTAGTAGTTAACTACTGCTCATTCCAGTTGAGTAGTCTTACCGTGCAAATGTAATCAAAGATAATATTACTGATTGAACTGCATTTTTAGCTCAAATTTCAAGTTTTATTAATAAGATATAATCCGTATTAACCCACCACTAAGGTTTGTTCCTGATTGACCTGAATAGTTTGTAACAAGTGCCTACTGTACCGGTAGATTTGACAGGGTATTTTTTCAGAAATTCGGTATCTGTATTTTCGGTTTGTTTCTTTCACCCGGGATGATTTTATGTGATTCGTCTATTTGATTTACTTGTATTATGATACCGTTGTGTTGAATCAGCTCCGGTGATGAAGTAATTAACTTCAATTATCAAGTGGACAGCTAAGTCTCCAACAAAATCTCCAGTATCAGGTACCTTTAACAATTAGGTTTTGATTTGTTAAATAGAAAATATGAAGTTTGTATTGATTTAGGATTAGGTTATGTGGCCTGCCTTTTTAATTATTTAATTTGGTGTTTAATAATATATCATTCAAATGGGAATATTCTTCAGTTTTAGGATGGTTATTTACTGGAAACAGTTGTGGAAGGGAATCAATTAGGGGTTGTGCCGTATTCTATTCATGTATCAATTGGTAATGAATTTTATGCTGTTGATCCGGTCAATAGTAACATTGTTCGAATTACTCCCCCGTTATCTCAATGTAAGCTTCTTTTGAGATCCGATAAACGTAGGTTGTGATTAATTAACTACATAAGTTGGCATCATTATGCTATTTGTGTGAATCTGTGTTTAGTGAATTGTGAATGCAGATAGTAGTGCAAGATTAATTGTCGGGTCGTTCCAGGGTTACATAGGGCATGTAGATGGAAAAACAAACGATGCTCCTCTAATATTGCACAAAATAGTAATATGTTGTTGATACGTCTAATCTTGCCATCAGAAACATCAGTGAAGCAGGTTTGACATCAATTTCATATTGTCACCTCATGAATATGACATACTTTAAGATAGGTGATTCTTATTTTAGCTCGTGAAACACTAATAACATGAGTATAATATCTATTTTGAATGTAAGATCGAATGCTTCAAAAGCTTATTGAAGAACAAATGTATGTATGGGTGTGACGACAATTGCTGGAGAAAATCAAGTGTAGTAGGGTACAGGGATGGGTCAAGTGAAAATTCACAGTTTTCAACTGATTTTGATGTAATTTATGTTAACTTCAAACGAGTGAATATTTGAGAACATAGGATAATGTGTCTAAAACTGTGTAAACGTGCCAAACCGTCTTGCTTTTTGGCTTTGATTCCATATGCTTTGATGTTCCATTGCTCAAGTTCGAATGATGATTCTTCTGAACTTCAAACGAGTGAAGACGACATATTTTACTGTAGTTTGTGTGAAGTTGAGGTAAAGTTGTTAAATTTGTAATGATTTCCGCAAAATGAATGATATTATCTTATATATATGGCAATATTTGTTATGCACAATTATAGTAATCTCATATGTTATTGGTTACATGCAACATCGTAGTGAAGGCCAACTAAGTCTTGCATTTGCCACAGAAATGGAAAAGCTGCCGGATGTTTGGTGATTCTTTACATGTACTCACTAAAGGAAATGTTATTCTGAACTTTTGTTTTAGTTATATCTGTTAACATGGGGGCAATTTGCAGTTATAATGTGAATTTATTATTGATTCAGATATGTCGAATTTGATTCAATCAACGTTGTGGCTGAACGAATTTTGACAGTTTGAAACTTCTCTATTATGAAATAGCTGATGACTTTGAAAAACAGAGGTAATAACAAAACATGATTACAATCTTTGTGTTATGTGTATGTGTACTATTGTTTAAACGAAGGTCGTTAATCATCACATATGAATATGTATATTATTACGTATATATACATAAGGTTTTTCTCAAGCTATTATGTTTATATCTATGAAAGTTGACTGCCAAAAAAAATTTTTTTACTTAAATTTTTTTAGACCCAACGATTTTATATGTATACATACAATTATTGAATATATGCATATTTTAAACAGTTATAAGAAACGTTCATATGTGATTATATTATAATAATTTATAGTGTTTGCAAAACAATATATATACAGATACTTTACACATTAAAACTAATAAATCTTATACGTTTGTTTGTCATGTTAGAGATTTAACTACTATTATACAAAACATGCATGTATGTATTTTAGCCCCTTACGGCTGTGCGCATATAATGTATATATGTGTGGCCCTCGGGGGGCAAAATTAAAGTTGCACTAATTTTAACGTTATTTTACTAATTTCGTGAAAATAATGGTATAAATGACGGACGGTTAATCATGCATCATGTGGTGGCGTTGATAGCTAAAAGACAAGGGGTACATGCACTAATCGGGTTTGTCCCGATTGCTAAGTGTTATGTGCCTTATGTCCAAGGCTTGATACAAAACCACTATCGAGCCGGGTGTCTCACTGGAAGCAGCCTCTCTTTTCCTACGAGTTAGAGGTAAGGTTGTCTACATCTTACCCTCCTCAGACCCTACCTTAGCTTTTGCTATTGGTGGGATTAACTGAGTATGATGATGATGCATGTATGTATTTTATAAATTGTCACTTAATGTCATCTTATATTTATTTTATTTTACTCGGGTACTTTCCGCGTGTACACGCGGGGCTCTAACCTAGTATATATATATATAGGGTAGGGTTCAAATAGGAACCACACCTTAAGTAGGAACCATAGGAACCAATCTTAGCCATTGATCTCTAATGGCATGATTGTAATTAAATGCAACTTCATTTAATTAATTAAATTTGATTAAGGGTAATTTTGTACTTTTCACCACCCACCAAAATAGGAAGTTAATTAATTAATTAATTAGATTAGGATTTTTAATTAATTATATATATTTAGTTTTTGAATTCTTTTATTATACGTTCTTTTTATTTTGTTTTTTAATATAGACGTACATCAACGTATATTGATATACACCATACTGTTTTCAGCATCTTTATATCTGACAAGTTTATCAAATGTATCAATATACAATGATGTATAATTATACACTGGTAAGAATGATAGTATTACATACATATATTATACACTGATGTATAATTATACTCTGGTGTATAACAACTAACAACAAATCTTTTTATCGTTGTACAACCTAATAACTATATATAATACACCAGTGTATAACTATATCGTCATTACGTAATACATGAATTCTCCACGACTTTATTGCGCATCCAACCAGTGTATTCAACCACAGAATTCTCCACAACTGCATCGCGTGCCCCACCTATGTATTCAACCACATAATTGTCCACGTCTGCATTGCAGATTCATAAACAAAATATTATTTAAAAAAAAAATTCCAATTTACTTCTTGAGAACTGAGAACGACACGGTAATAACTAATAATATACAACAGTGTATATTAACACGATTTACTGAAAGTACACAAGTGTATGTATGCATACCCTACAATTCATGAACAAACTGAAACCCTAGAAGAGTACACAGGTGTATGTTAAAATATGTATCATCTAGTAGAGGAATCGTCCCCACCGGTGCCACAAAGCCAATTACATCAAACTGGAAAAATCATAAACGTAAAAAAAATAATAAAACTAATTAGTGATACAAAAACATTCTATAGTACCATCAAATTCAACATATATACATCAGTGTATATTATGTTTAATTATATTACCAGAGAAGGAAGGAACCAGTGGGTTCCAGACCACCGTGTACGGCGGCGCACGACGGAGCCACGACGGCGCTGCCGCCCTCTTCATCTCGACGGTGGATGGTGGTTTTGGTGGATCATTGTAGCGATGGTGGTGGAGATTGATGAAGATTTGGGATTGATGAAGTTGTGTTTGGTACGGCGGCGCACGACGGAGCCACGGCGGCGCTGCCGCCCTCTTCATCTCGTACAGATTCGTGTTCCGTTTAATCAGGGATCGGATAAACGACGGTGGATGATGGTAGTATTGGGTCTCGCATATAAGGATGGTGGTTCACGGTGGTGGTTTTGGTGGATCATTGTAGCGATTTGGAGATTGATGAAGATTTGGGATTGATGAAGTTGTGTTTGGTTGAGATTGATGAAGATTTGGGATATAGTTTTGATATCTGATTATCGGATTTGGGGAATATATAGGGGAGCATTTTTTTTTAAATTAAAATATAAAACATAATTGTTCAATTACCATCCTACCCTTAGATCAAGATTAAAAGATGAATGGCTTAGATTGGTTCCTAAGTTCCTAACTAGTACCTTGGTTCCTAATTGATCTTTTTCCTATATATATATATATATATATATATATATATATATATATAGGGGAATTCTAAATAGAAAACCACCTTGAGTTTAGGAAACCATGTAAACCCTAACTTGTGGTCATTCCTTCTTCCACGTCTACAATGCTGAATTTTTGTTTAAGGGCAATATAGTAATTTTTATGTTTCAACATTCTGCACTTCATGACAAACTTTTATTAAACTCTTACACATTTGTACATCTATGCAGACATCCCACTTTCCTCTCTCTAATCTTTCTTATTTTCTTTACAAAACCCAATCCTCTCTCTTCTTTTAACATAACCTCCAACATTACTCTCTTTTCCTTTCTTCTCTTTAAATATCAAAGACATCGAACACAACCTGCAACACTACTTTATATCTCTCTTTTTACCATATAAGCACAACACAAGTGATAAAAAAACTACTGGATCTGACGCAAATGGGTATTCGAACGGTTATAAACATAGTAGAAACTCATTCAACCAGATCTGAGGAGATGGTGGTCTTTGTGCACATGCTTCCAATTCGACCAGATCGGTAATCCAGAATGGTTACAAACGGGGTGGTCCGGTGGTTGAACAGGGGTGGTTCGGAAGTTGAACAGGGGTGGTGACGAGTCTTGTTTTTATCCACCAGATCCGGATCTATGGTGACGAGTCTTGTTCTTATGTACCAGTTTTTTTGTAAGGATTCTTGTTCAAGATCTAGATTTTTTGTTCTCAGTTGAAATTATTTGTTCATCACATAAATCCGTGTCGTTGACTTTAAGAAAGAATGACAGTTTTGATAACGGAGTGATGAGTGGTGCGTCATCGTGTTCTACGGTTGATCAAGGGGGAAGCTGACTTCCCTTGGCTGGATTGGTCACCATTGTTTGAGATCAAGGTTCAAGAAGCATTTTTATTTCTCTTTTTTTATGTCCTTCTCTGTTGTGTTTTATGGATCTAAATTGGAATGGATAATATTTCAACAAATATAGATGTAATCACTTCCAGATCCGAACATCTTTTGTGCTATGGTGCTTTTTTTTTACATTTGAGTTTGATAATAGTTTTGATATTTATAAAGTTAAAGAAAAAATAAAGAACATTGGGTATTAACATGTTGACGTGCAAATCCAAATCTTTTCCAGATCTGTAAGTTTCCTTTTGTTCCCTAGTTTATGTTCTTTGTTTTTTTTTTTTAATTTTTCTTTGTTTATCATGTTCTTTGAATTATTATTTATAGTTTTTTTTTATGTTTTTCATGTCTTGGGTGTTGGAAGTTTTTATTTTCACAACGGCTATAGATGAATTTTGGTGAGCTTTACATGTGGATTTTTTTATCTTGCACAATCTTTGTTGTTGGAGCTCTAAGTAATGAAGAGGTGGTCAACATTCAGGCTTTTAATTTGACGATTTTAGTACAAATGAATGAAATGTTTATTAGTTACAAAAAATGTAATCTTTAATTCATTTAAAAACATATGTTTTGTTGGTTAATAGTTTTGATTTAGCATGAAAATATATGTTTTCACTTTTGTAACATTTGTTTTGGGTTATAATTTACATCATTACTTGATACACAAACATGTGTATCTCGAACATGTTATAAAAAACTTATGTTTTCGTGTTTGAGTTATAACTTATCATATGTTTTTATTGTTTTGGATTATAATTTAATGATATTGGTTATGGAAACATTTGTTAGTGAAGAGAGAGGAGAGAGGAAGACAAACATATGTTTCATAATCTTAAAACATGTGTTTTTAATAATCTTAAAATGCTTAAGTAAATTTTGAGTTTCATATATCAAATTTTGAATTGAGAGTAACATATATTAAATTTGAATAAAAGAAAGAAATGGAAGAAGAGAGAGAAACGTGAGATGAGAAAAAGAAGAAAGAGGAGAGAGAAATGAAAAAGAAAAAGATGAGAGATGATGGATGTTTATGTGCTTACACATTGTCAGTAACAAAAAGAAAAGAGAGAGAAGACTTAAAAGATAAGAGGACCATTTTACCCTTTTAAACATTAAAGTAACATCTATGTTATTAAAATAAAACTTGAAAAAACACAGCCATAGATCAAAGAGAATGAAGGGCTAAGATGATGGTTTTCAAGGTTTTCTTAACTGGAAGGGGTTTCCAAAATATCCTTCCCCTATATATATATATATATATATATATATATATATATATATATATATATATATATATATATATATATATATATATATATAGGGTAGGGTTCAAATAGGAACCAACCCTTAAGTAGGAACTATAGAAACCAATCTGAGCCATCCATCTTCAATGGCATGATTGTAAATAAGTAAAACTTTAATTAATTGTTATTATAATAAAGGGGTATTAATGTCTTTTGTTCAATATCATTTATTAGGTAATTAATAAGAAACTCATGTATATTTGGAAACAGCAAATTAGTGTTTATGGTATACCCAAACGTATTTATTGTATATACTATTAAAATTATATCTCGGTATATATACAACAGTGTACATTGGTGTATATTCGTTTTTTCATTCATCATCATCACCAACACAAGATATACATTGGTGTATATTCGTTTTTTCATTCATCATCATTCAACATCATCAACACAGATATACATTGGTGTATATTGGTTTTTTCATTCATCATCATCAACACAGATATAAATTGGTGTATATTCGTTTTTTCATTCATCATCAACACAGATATACATTGATGTACACAGATATACATTGGTGTATATTCATCTCGTCTCACCGGGAGACTCATATACGTTGCTTGACGAGGAACCTACAATAAAAAAATGTAAAATTAAAAATGAATTTTACAATATTTAAAAAAATATAGTTAGACATGCTACAACTCATATACGGTACACCTTTGTATATTGAGTAACACACAGGCTGTGTCATACTGCACATTCCATTTTTTATAATGAATATACACCTGTGTATATTTAACGTCAAACAATAGAGAATACACAAATGTACATCCTATTCATACAGTTCTGTACAACATCGATTAATCAAATTTATTCATAAAAACCATTTTATACTCATAGACTCCAAAGTTATCATTGGGATAAGACACTGTATATGATAAAATCTTTAGCCGACTTAAAATAACGGAAGATAATAAGAAACTCATACCATACATGTGTTAATAATATTAATTGATTACATAAAAAATCCCCTAGTACCTTCCATGGTCTTGCAACGTGTTTTTCAGTAACAACTGATATAGATATCCATTAAAAAGCTTTTCTTCATCGCTTCATTCACGTATTCTTCGTTTCTTTAATGAACGAGGATGCGGTTTTTTTGGGGTTAATCAATTTTGAAGAAAAAAATATGAAACTGAGAAGAAGAATTCTAAAATGGATCGTAAATGGCTATGATCGATTTTTTTTTTTTGTTATTAATTAGAGATAATAATGGTTGAGAGATTTAAGGAAACCCAATCTCTAATGGCAAATAAATCGCATGCATTAAAAATAACTGTCATATATAAAAGTCTTAATTAAATAAAAAGATAATATTTAATTGTCTAATTACACAAATACCCCCTAGATCAAGATCAAAGATGGATGGCTCAGATTGGTTCCTAAGGTTCCTAACTTGGGGATTGGTTCCTATTTGATCTCAATCCTATATATATATATATATATACACACACACACACAACCATATACTCTTCTACCCAAACCCACACTCTCATATTTTTATAAAATCCTCTCCAAACTATCATTTGTTTTTAAATACTTGCAAGATGTCGGACCAATCTTCAAGTTCATCTGATGCGTTTGATCTACTCGCTTTGAAGTCATCATCCGACGACGACGCGGAATTGATAATGGCTACCGCTCGGAAAGTCGTTGAAGCTATAGTGGATGATGAAGGGACCTCGGAACCCAAGCGTAGAAAGTATATAATTCGTGAACGACAAGCCGCAAATGATTTATTGGTACGTGATTACTTCTCGCCCGAACCAAGATACGATGAAAAAACTTTTAGGCGGCGTTTTCATATGAGTCGTAATTTATTTTTAAGAATATCAAACGATTTAGAAAATAATTATGAATATTTCCAACAAAGGCCCGATGCGCGTGGTGAGATGAGATTTTACCACGTTGCAAGAGGTCACAGCCGCGCTTAGACACTTGGGTTACGGACAAACTTCCGACGTAATGGACGACTATCTAAAGATGTCGGAGCGAACGGCTAGGGAAACTCTCTACTATTTTTGTTCGTATGTCATTGAACTATATTTAAAAAAATATTTGAGAAAACCTACGTTTAGTGACGTACAACAACTTTTGAAGTTCCACGAAGAAAAACATGGTTTTCCTGGATGCTCGGGAGTTTAGATTGTATGAAATGGGAGTGGGAACTTTGTCCAACTGCATAGCAAGGTCAACACTCAAGCGGATATCATAAAAAGCCTTGTATGATGCTTGAAGCGGTTGCATCACAAGATCTTTGGATTTGGCATGCGTTTTTTTGTGAACCCGGTTCGTTGAACGATATAAATATTATTAATCAATCGCCAATTTTCAACAATCTTGTAAATGATGTTGCACCAAAATGAACTTTTTTCGTAAACGGGGTAGAATACAAGTACGGGTATTTGTTAACAGATGGAATTTACCCTGAGTGGGTCGTGTTCGTCAAATCTTTTACACGGAGGACTACGTTAGACCCTAAGCGAAAAAAGTTTAACAAAGCTTAAATGGCTGCACGGAAAGACATTGAGCGAGCTTTTAGTGTTTTGCAAAAAAAGATGGCGCATTTTGTCTATGCCATGTCGAATGTGGGAAAAACCTCAAATAAGAAATGTGATGTAGGCATGCCTCAAATAAGAAATGTGAGGAACCACAATCAAGTCAAGGAAACATTACTGATGAAGACATAACGTTAAACAACATGGAAATCAAGAATAGCCAAACACATCACAACCTTCGAGCGGATTTGGTTGATCATATTTGGAGTCAACCAAGACATTACGAATCCGACAATAATACATGTTTGTTCATGTATTTTTTTTTTCGTTTATGTATTTTTTTTAGTTGATGTATATTTTTTTATTTAATGTTTTTTTATTTTTTTAGTTTGTAGTTTACTATTAGTTATAATGTTTTTAATTATGTTTTTATTAAAATTGTGTTTTTTATTAGTTTATAAAGAAAATTAAAAAGAAAAATAAATTCCACGAGGCATTTCCCCCGTTCTCTCCCCCCCCCCCCCCTCTCCATTCCTTATAGTCTTAGAACGCAACCTAAGTTGGATTGTCTTTCTGCCATGTGGCATAATATAGTTAGTTGCAACCTAAACTAATTCATCTCACTAATTTAATTATTCAAATAATTACTAATATTCAAACATAAAAAAAAACTAATTAAATAGATGATATTTGTAATTTTTTTTAACATTCCTATATAAATTTTATTGAAAATAAAGTTCGTTCACTAAAATATTTAGGTTGGGTTAGATTGTGAATGTGTGTCAAAAGTTGAGTAGGCTTGGGTTGTGTAGGTGAAAAAAAGAGATATTATTTCTTTAGTGAAAGGTTGGGTTGATTTTTGTCACCAATGAGAATAGTCTTATAGAAGTAAGAAAAATAAATTTCATGCTGAGATGGTGGATAAAAGGGCTTTTATGAGAATACTCTTTAATTTCATTAATGTTTTACAAGGAAACAAGATGTATGTTTTTAAATGCTAAATAAAAACTCAAATGTTTTTTTATGTAAAATGTATTTCCTCCAAAAATTTAAATAGTAAAAAGAAGTCATGAAACTCAGATAGAATTAACTGCAAGTGATAGTAAACATAGAACTCACCAAAGCCGACGAAGACCAAGGTAATCGGCCAAAGACTGAACTACCGACCGAACAGTGGCCAGCATTTAAAAGATGTGGTGATTGAAAAACATTTCTTTCGGTGATCTTTATATTTACGACGTCAGAAAGACTGCTCACCTGAATATGGAGCTCAAAACTCGAAGAAACAAGATTGATAAAAAAATTATTATATGGGTGGGGGTATTGTGTGTATCGATAAAATTGAAGTTTGGAGGGTTGGAGTTGGTGATGATTTTGAAAACCCAGTGTTTTTTTCTCTTTAATATGAATTTTGCCAATATTAGCTCTTTCTTTACTTGATATTTATCCAAGGAAAATACGAGCACAATAAATTTAAGATTCAAATGTTATCAAAAATTTAATTTAGATGCATATCAACTTAACATATATATTTTTTAAATTAACTTCATTCAAAAACTAGGGAAACGTGTTGCTTCCAAGACAGAAACAACACTCCCACAACCAAAACAGTTACATCATATCAAACTTACACCATTTCGCCCAATCGACATCATTACCTTTACATCTATTTATATACCAAATAAAAGCTAACGACTTCACATCCGAAATAATGTCCATCACATTAGTCTGTTTATTGGAAAAGATCTTTTCATTGCGCGCCTTCCATATACTCTAACACGCGATGATCACCACTCCATAGAAAGCTTTCTTCTTCGTTTGCGACCCGTTTATATTACCTCCCATGTCTAACAAATCCTTGAACGTAAAGTCAAACATTTGAGGGATGTTACACCAACTGGATAGAACATTCCAAACACCACATGAAACGCTGCACAATGTAAACACATGATAGACTGTCTCATCCCCTTCTCCGCATAAGTTACATGTCGTTCCTTCAACTTGGATGTTCCTCCTCTGCAAGGCGACTTTAGGAGGAATTCTATCAAGCTCGGCGCGCCACATAAAAATATTGCACTTCTTGGGAACCCATTTGCACCAAACATAAATGAATCTGCCTGCGTTTTGATTATTGTTTCCCACATCGTTCCACAACCATTTCTTCACTTCTCCCACTGAAAACGATTGATTTGCACTCAGAACCCACTGCCACAGGTCTGACCGAGAGTTCAGAACCACATTCTGCAGTAGCCCCCCGCATTCCTCGTGTTCTTGTATCTCCGCAGCTGTAACCGGACTTTTATTCCAAGACCAAATCACCACTGTACCATGACTAGTCCTTTTACACCTATCCGTGACATGACAATCCTTCTCTTTTTCTAATCTAAAAATATTAGAGAATCGGTCTTTCAAAATTTGTTGACTTAACCACGGATCGTACCAAAAGTGAATATCCAAACCATCTCCTATAACGCCCCGTACCGCACTCGATAAGCCTTTGCCATTAACCTTCACTTTCTTTCCAAAGAAAACAATGTTTTTCCACACTCTAGTAAATCATTTATTGCAAGACATCATTTCCCATCTTCATTTGACCCCTGTATGCCTTCCACAGTTCTCCTCCATAAAGCGCCTTGTTTAGATTTATACCTCCATACCCATTTGATGATTAAAGCATTATTACACAAGCTCAATTTATATAAACCCAATCCTCCTTCATTTCTCGGACATGCGATCTTATCCCACGAAACCCAATGGGTCTTCCTTACCTCCGGAGTACCTCCCCACAAAAAATGCTTAATCAAAGACTTCAAATTCTTCACCACAGTTACCGGAGCTTTCAATAGTGAAAAATAGTAAGTGGGAAGACTTTCGAGCACCGATTTGATAATAATAATTCTCCCTCCTATAGACAATGAATTGGGTTTCCACTTCGACAGCCGAGTCCTAAAGATCTCCATAACCGAGTCCTGATACCCAAGTATACGAATGGAAAAACGCCTACGTTACATCCCAGCAAACTAGCTTTCACATTAAAAACTTCATTAGGAACCCCAACCGCATAAACCATCGATTTATGAAGATTTATCTTAAGACCCGAACAAAGGTAAAAGATGCGAAGTATTCACTGCAAATTACCAAAATTGAAATCCGACCATTCTCCTATAATCGTTGCATCATCTGCGTATAATAAATGGGACAATACCGGACCTTCATTAGGTAGTTTTATCAAAAGCCCCTACCAAACACGCCTTCTTTATCATCCCTGAGAGTGCTTCCATGACAATAAGAAACAAAAAAAGGTGACACAGGATTACCTTGCCTAACTTCTTCCTGACAGTTAAACTCAAAGGTCGGCGACCCATTAACAAGAATCAATGATCTCACGGACTCCAAAACTCCTTTGACCCATTTACACCACAAAGGCGGAAACCCCATTTGCTTTAACATCGAAATAAAAAAAGCCCAGTTCACATTATCGTAGGATTTTTCGAAGTTTATCTTAAATAGAAATATCTCCATACCAACTCGCCTAGCCCAAGACAACACCTCGTTAATCATAAGGGGTCCATCCAATATATATCGTCCAGATAAAAACACCGACTGATTATCAGATACAACCTTACCTATAACCAATCGCATTTTATTTGCCAATATTTTAGAAACCACTTTGCTAATCACACCAATGAGATTTATAAGTCTGTAATCGGCTAGGCCCGTAGGATCCCCTTTCTTCGGCACCAATGTTATGTTATGAGAGAAGAGCTGATCCCATGCCAAAACTCCCTTCCATGTGAAAATGCTGCATCAGCCGTACAAAATCCTCCTCCAAATCCTTCCAAAAATGTTTAATGAAATGAAAGTTGAAACCGTCGGGACCCGAGGCTTTGCCGTCTCCATAATCAAATACGGAACCTTTAATCTCTTTCAAAGAAAACTGTTCCAGCAGCATTTGTGATTCACTATCATTCAAGGAACTTATAGACGATAATTTTAGAGAAGGCCTCGTCTTCATCTTTTCAATAAATTTATCTCGGAAAAAAACGATAAACCTCCTTATTTACTTCCGTAGGCTTATGTACCCACCCCCCGTTTACCAATAAACTCGGGATATGATTACGAACCCGCCTCTTATTGATCACCCCGTGAAATAACTTGGAATGTTCGTCTCTATACGTTGCCCGATTATTTCTTGCTTTTTATTTATATCCAAGAGTTTAATTGCTTCTAATACTCTTAAGCGCTTCTTAGTTTCTTCCAATGCCCAAATCTCAAACTCCAAAAGGACCTTTCATTCATAGTCTTCTCAGCCGATTCCAGCTCCTGTCTCAGAATGGCTTCCTCATCCATTTCCTTTTGAATGAATTGCGTCTTCCAATTGCCGATAACATGCCTCAACCTTTTGAATTTTTTGCATCAAGCGCACATCAGGCGGTCCATCTACCACAACACTTGCAAGTTCTTTCTTTATCAACTCTTCAAAGCCCTGCCTATGCAGCCACGAGTTAAAAAATCTAAAAGGTTTCAGTCTGAAATTCTTTGACTCTATCTTAAGAATTAACGGATTTTGATCCGATTTATCTCTTGAAAGCGCTCTGTATTCTGCATTAGGCCACTTATTCAGAGTATTCCAACATACAAAAATCCTATCAAGACGACTCAACTTATTCCCCGACGCAAACGTGAACTGTCGCCCCTTTAACCCATACTCGTGAATGTTTGCTTCATCAATGAACCAACTGAAATCCCGAGCTTCAACTATCAAAAACACCGAATTCCTTCTCTCCCATTGATACCTGACCGTGTTAAAATCTCATGCGATAACCCACAAACCCTCGCCTGCCTGAATAACTCCCAAAATTTCATCCCATAACCTTCTTTTTGAACCCACCTCATGAGGAGCGTATACACTAAGATAATTACTAATCACACCCGAACCTTTAGCCGTACCCGTGAGACAAAGGAAATACCTAGATCGATGAACCGAGCTAACAGTAAAGACTGCTGGATCCCATAAAGTTACAAGACCACCGAATCTCCCAGTAGCTTCCACCCATTAAGCATTCCCCACCCCAATCTCACACCCCATCTGATATATGTGCAAACTTTGTTTCTTGTAACATCATCATACTAACCTCTTGCTACATTCTCAAGCCTCTAACCCAACTACCTTTCCCCGGAATTCCCAATCCATGGATGTTTAGAGACAATATATTCATTGATCCACACTATTTATACCCCCTCATTAAGCAACTCCATAACTTTCTCTTGGAACTCTTCAATATTCTCAGCCCCCAACATCTTCCCTATTTGAATGGCCTTGGTCATCTCTTCCAATATCCCACCCTCATCTTGATCATCACCCGAACGTTCCTCATTTTGTACAAACTCACATCCGTGGGTTAAGATTTCATGATGTTTTTTAGTGATAAGATTCTAAGAGGGTGTTTGGGATTGAGTTTGGAAATGCAAAAGTGCTTTTGGTCAAAAGTGCTTAATTGGCTTATGACTTTTTGAAAATGAGTTTTAAAAAAAATGTTTGGATTAGCTTTTGAGATGAGAAACGTCAAAAAGTCAATAAATTGTTATTTTTTTAAGTGTTTCGCTTAACTTATTGCGAATATTGGTTGTATGAGTGGTAAATTTGTAATTTTTTTCCAAAAGTCAAAAGCCAAAAGCTAAAAGCCAGGATTTCTAACTTTTCAAAAACAGCTTTTTCACCCTTAAAAGCCAAAAGCTAAAAGTCAAAACAGAAATTGTTTTTGGGTTACACAAACAACTTATTGACTTATTGGCTTTTTCAGAAAGCCAATAAGTCAATAAGCAGTTTTGAAACTCAATCCCAAACACCCTCTAAATGATACAAAAGTTGGATTAACTAATGTTACCAGATGTTAATTGTTTTGAAAACATTTTGTGCCCGGTATTTTCTTAATTTAAGAGAGATATATAACACAAAACTTCACATTAATTAATTAAGTGTTATGTTAAATTTTGAGGATGTGCTTTTTTTATTTTCTACTTTATTTTTGGGCTTTTTGTAGCGTGTTGTAACAAAAATCCAGTAGTTCTTTTAGTTTGTAAACTAAAGGTCCAGAAAAGAGCCCATACCTTATGGAATCAAAGTGCTTTCATCTTTTCCGGCCCAATATTCCGCCACTATTTATGTAAATAAATTCTAGGGTTTCTAACGTTGCGCAAACTGTGAACCGAACGGCCTCCTCCACCTGTCCTCCGATTTCTTTCTTACCTCCTCAAAGCAGCAACCATGGTATATATATATATATTTTTACAAACTTCATTTAAATTCAACATTAATATTAATAATATTATGTTCTTATTTTTCAGATTATCCCTGATAAAAATCGCAAGGCCATTTCCAAATACTTATTTCAAGGTCTTAGTCATTTTCTGTTTATTTATTCATACGTTTTGTACTGTTTACTGTATATATTCATTCATTAGAATTAGAATTAGAATGTATATAGATTTCACTATCTTTGGGTTTTATTTTTGTTTTCCTAATTATTATTTATATATATGCATCTACATTATCAATTACGTTTGACTGGTTAAAGACTGTCTGTCTGTCTGTCTTTTTAGGTGTATATATATACACCTAATTTAAATGTACATGGTGATTGATTGTTGTGTGGTTTGAACCTGTTATTATAGAGGGAGTTTGCTTTGCCAAGAAGGATTACAATTTGGCGAAGCATCCAGAAATCGATGTACCGAACCTGCAGGTGATTAAGCTGATGCAGAGTTTCAAATCAAAGGAGTATGTGAAAGAGACATTTGCCTGGATGCACTATTACTGGTACCTCACCAACGACGGGATTGAATTTTTGAGAACTTACTTGAACCTTCCGTCTGACATTGTGCCTGCTACTCTTAAGAAGTCTGCTAAACCACTTGGACGGCCCACCGGTGGACCTCCCGGTGACCGCCCTCGGTAATTATCATTTATGCTAATTTGTTTTGTTTGTTCGTTTTTGTAAGTTTTGTATTTTGATTGGTGTGTTGGTTGTGCGTACAGTGGGCCACCAAGATTTGAAGGAGATAGACCTAGGTTTGGTGATAGGGATGGTTATCGTGGTGGACCTCGAGGGCCTCCTGGTGAGTTCGGTAGCGAAAAGGGTGGAGCTCCAGCTGATTACCAGCCTGCTTTTAACAGGGTAATATTTCTCCCTATGAATATGCTTTGTTCGTGTTCATTTGTTTTGATGCTGCTTTGTTCTTTGTTGCAATTTTCTTTCTATCGTAGTCGAGTTGCATTAATTAGGAATCTTAAAAGTGAGCATAAAGCCAATGTTGTAGGATATTAATGATTTCACTTATTGATGGATGGAGATCTATATGGTATGTGTTTGCTATTGAATGCATGTTGCATGTTTTCGCACATGGAAATGCTGTTTCAGGCTGAAACTTGTTCACAAAAAGGACGATTCATGTTCAATTGTTCATATAATCTTTATCTTTCAACATCTGTAAACTTTCTTATACCGTTGATGTAGATATCATGGTTGCAATTATGATTTACACAAATGCGTTGTCTTTGGCTTTCTCATGATTAGTAGTCAATGATCTTGGTTCACTGATAAATAATCTTTTAGCCTTTTAGGAAAGGTTGGCTACGTCTAGGAGACTGGTTTGAATTGAAACATAGATTTCTTAACAGTAATCCATTCTTTATTAATTAAGTATCAAAACATTATAACCCTGCCTTGTTAGCTACTACATTGCCATCTTATCCTCATCTTTATATCAGTGCTAAGATTTCCGAACACGTATGTGTCATATAGTTTACATTTTGTGATAAGATTAGATTTTCTTGAAAAGAAGAGAGTCATATGGATGATGTACTATTTGTTTCGCGTACCTTTTAGTTCTGCAGGATGCAGTAACCTGTTGTTATTTACTTATTTTTTTATGGAAGTTTACTTATTGTTTTGGTTTTGCTGATCTATGAGTATTGGTGTGATGGAATTTGGTCATAAGTTTTTAGTCATCAGGTTCGGCATCTGTTATTTAATTTAATTTACATGGTGAAATATGCAGGGTTCTGGTTCAAGACCCAGCTTTGGCCGAGGTGGCGGCGGGTATGGAGGTGGTGCACCACAAAGCTCAAGCTTTTCTTAAGCATTTTTATTTATTGGTTTTGTTTTGCAGACTCTAGTCATATTTTCAACTCTATTTCAGTTTGCTGAATGTTGTGCTTCATTTCAATTATTATATAAATTTTACATTTTTTCCAATTTATTTTATGTGATTGATCATCTTTAAATTTCAAAGGAACATCAAGATTTTTTGGTTTCAAAATTTGATTTTTGCTCGAGTTTCATTATTGTTTCACATAATCACATGCTGTACGTGCGGTTGTCTGGTCATTAGAATTACTAGTTGGCTCGTTAGATAACAGATTATCGAAGCAAAATTGCTACTCCGAAGGTAAATTGTTTTGTTTGGAGGGTGTTGGATAACAATATCCCAACGGCGGAGACATTAGCGTATAGAGGTGTTCAAATCCGAGACGGGCTGTGTAATTGTGTAAACGGTGTGGAAAGAAGCTGGAAACGGCTGATCACATCCTAATTGAGTGTTTGTGGGCAAGGGCGACATGGTGAAATATAGGAGAATTGGTAAAAGGAAAACTGTGTTGTGGCAGGAAGCTCGGTTGCTCAGCTGCTTCTTCAGTGTAGGGCCTTGGATTGTGAGCGGAACAAAAAGGAGGCGATCTATGCATTCATATTATTGGGTTTATGGAAGTTATGGTTAAGTCGAAACGAAAAGGTGTTTAAAGATGTAAACATTGTGACGATAAAGTTGATTGAGGAGATTTAGGTGGAATCGTATTGGTGGATGGTCAAAAGGGCAAAGAGATCGGATTTGGACATGGCTAGGTGGTACGACTTCTCAGTTTTTGATAATGGGTAGGAAGTCGTAGTCTGTATTTGGGCGTCTGTGTATGTTTGTAGTGTTTCGTTGTGTTATGTGTCTTGTCCTTGTACCAAACCAGGTACCCGCTGACTTAATGGGCCTTTTGGGTGGCGTTTTTTGGTGATTGTAAACTATTGGTGTAATGAATAAAATGTTGCGTTTTGCTGTTAAAAAAAAAGATAACAGTTGATCCTCAATTTCTTTTGTCGCAACTGAAAGCGTCACAAGTTCAACTTTAATGTTAGATAATGTCATAATTGATTGTCTATTGTCACTCCAAGATGTAAGTATTTGTTTAAGAAAACAAATTAACCAATTTGTAGATGTGTACTGCTCTAATATCTATTGTTAAGAATATGTTGTGAAAAGTAGAGAAAAGCTCAACATTTTTCTAACTTGAATCATTTAATGTTTGATCAAGCTATTAAAACATAAGGATAAATAAATATCTATACATCTAGGATCAATGAAACATAAGATAAATAAATATATCTATATCTTTGAGATAAACCCAACCAAATGGTTAGTCCAAATCCATGCAGATGCGGTGATTTTAGAAGTAGGAATATGGTAGGTTTAGATTTAGAGTTTTTTTTTTTTTTTTTTTTAGGGATGAGCCCGATACCGAACCATACTAAATCGATGCCAATATTGATTTTCGTTAAAACTTGGTACCGATACTGAAAATATACGATATAGTATCGGTACTTTACGGTAAAATACCGACTCAAACCGATACCGAAAGGAAAATATTGATACCGATTTTCATCATAAGTTCTAACTGAATTGGTATCGAAAATGAACTGATATCGGTATTTTTGGTACTGTTTACATAAGGAAACTGCAAAGTAGGTTGATACCACATCGACTTGATACGCCGAGTCTCCATGTTACCAACCAAGCATACATAGTTTCCAAATGCGAAAGATGATAAAAAAATTTCAAAGAAAATAAAGTTTGCAATTGCACATCATTTACCTATCACGCAAAACCAAACAAAAGGGGCAATCATAAATTATCATGCTAAAATTATTAAATCACATGATAAAAACACAGCTACTCATAGTCATAGTTACATTTCCTACCTGGGATTTTGAAAGTGTGTATGTTCACAATACTCAACCCAACAAGAGACGCCTTCTTCCACAAAGAATCTTAAAATACCTCCCATTTGTTATAAATAAGTTATATTATGGTGACTATCTATATTGCAACTTTCACCTCTTCATTTCTATTGTATTAATGTAAAAGCCCTATAAATAGAGGCTTCATGTAATTGTTATGTGATGAAAAGAATTCTCTATTCTCCATCCTATCTTTTCCTCTTTGTTCTTATAACCTTTGTTCTTATACTTCATGCATGGGTTGCTAGTAGGTCGTTGTTATACAACACGTTATCAACACGAATTGCTTTTGGAGTGGATCATATTATGATAAGGTAACTCGAGTATGTTTCAAACAAAATCCATATCGTAATTCATACAATATTGGGTTATGTTAGAGATTTTTTTATTTACCGAACATTAGTTCTATTGCAATTCTTATATGTTTAGATCAAAAATTATGCAGATGTGTTGTTCACTTGTTTGACAAATCTTTACCATCAAAATAAGAATTCTAAAAAAAAGAGATTTACTAACACATTGAAAAGCGTATTAATAAAACTGAAAAATATTTATGCACTTTTAAGTAAAATTGGTATATTATTAATCTATATCTATATTATCTTATTAAGGAGGAGTGATGGACAACATGGTCATTTTCACCTCCATACAACTTAACAAGCACCATGTACGACATATTTAAGCAAGAAATTTAAGGGTATTATAGGGATGTTAGTGATAATTAAGACACTTAGAGCATTCACAACCCATCCCCCATCCCCAACCATATAATTTAAGGAAAAATCATAGTTTTCTAAATTTGTCACTCACTTTTGCAAAATCTCTCACATCCCATTCCCCATTCATATCCCCTAATAAGCTTTTTTTATTATTATTTTATTTCTTTACAACCAACATTAATTCACTCCACCTTTCATTTGTATTATTTTATTATTATTAGAGCATTCACAACCCATCCCTCATCCCCAACAATATAATTTAAGGAAAAATCATAGTTTTCTAAATTTGCCACTCACTTTTGCAAAATCTCTCACATCCCATTCCCCATTCATATCCCCTATAAGTTTTTTTTTATTATTATTTTATTTTTTTACAACCAACATTAATTCACTCCACCTTTCATTTGTATTATTTTATTATTATTAAATGATATGGGGGAAGGATGGAAGACCCCATATATGGGGGCTCAACATAGGTTTTTTGTAAATTTTAGAAATGGGGTATGAGGAAAGGGGTTGGGATGGAGTGAGTTTTTGTAGGTTTTTCTTAAATTTTAAGAATGGGGGATGGGTTGTGAATGTTCTTAGAAGGGCAATGTAGACATTTCATCATCCTCCTCCTTTACAATATCAAAACAATTTTACATTCCTACCCATGTACCTCTTTACCCTTGTCAAACCATCTGCCCTGCCCTCATCAATTGAAACAGTCGGCGGTTAACTAGAGCAATCAACAGCCACTATTATTGAAAGATGAAAAACGTATGTTGCACATTGAATACAAATCGATTGAATATCGGTCCTTTGGCTTCCAGCCCCCAGTTCCTCTATAGTCGCCTGTGTACTCACCCTTGATTGCAGATCTAATTTGACCCTCATAACAAATCTGCCGTAGAATAGGTACTTGTCTTCTCGAGTTATTGGTAATTTTTCGTGCTTTGTGGTTATTTTAGGTTTTGTTTGTTTCTTTTTGATTTATTTGGGGTTCCATATTTTTCATTCGAGTGATTGTTGTGTATCATTTTATAGTTATGTAGTTCCAAGTAGAATTGATTGTGGGGTTTTTTCATTCACTAGCTTATCAGTGTTTCAATCGTCATCCAGGTTGCTCGTGGGTTCGGGTTTGTTGTTTTCTCTGGCTTGATGGTTTCATAGATGGATGTTCTGTTTTAATTATTTAAAGATTATATTTTTCATCGTTGGATGAATATTTGATTGCATTGATTGTACAATTGTGAAACATTGTGAACTTTATCAAATTCAGGATAGTTTTTGTTGAACATGAAGATGGAGTGATGGAGGTACACGAACCAAAACATGTTTTCTTGGAGAATGAATCGATTTGTTATTGTTTTTATCTTCAACAGGTCAAATGAGCCAGTCACATAAAATAGATAAACAAGAAACGAGTCAAATGGGCCCAACTAATCAAAAAGTTTTCTTAATCTATTCTCTAAGTATGCAAAAATATTTTTTTATAAAGGAAAAGTATTAGATTGTTATTGTTGTAACAAATATGTTATTTTGTGTAGTTGGAAACTTCTGATATCAATGCCATCTGGTGAAAAATTTGGATACTCTTTGAAGCAAACAGAGGAGGTTGTTCTTGATCAGGTTTGTAAAATATAATTTTCTTGATTAGCTTTTAAAGATTTCAGGGTCTGTTTTAATGAACTCTTAATATTAGGTTGTTTTCTTTTTGGCAGGATGTAGAGATTCAATGGAAATTAACTGAGAAAGTTTCATGTTATCAAGGAGTGTTCTATAATTATATCAGCATAGGTATTTTATTTTCTTCTCTTTTGGGGGATTAATATGTAGTACATATTTATTTATTCTTTTATTCTGTTTTTTATTAATTTCTTTTTAGTTAGAAATGGGATGCTCAAGTGGCTTATGGTTTCCATCATTTAAGGAACTAAAAACCCTAACTTGCTCAAGGTCCCATTTCAAACAAGTATTTCTGGTGAACTTTTATTGTTTCAGTTGTAGGTAAATATTGCTTGACATTTATTGTTTTCCTTTGTTTATCCCGAACACCTTTAATCTGAATGTGGGAGTGAAACGGTTGTTGTTTCAGTTTGGTTGATATTAATTTTTGACAGACGGTATAGTGTGGGTTGATTTATGATGATGGGATTGGGGATATGGTTTTTGTTATGTTGATATGTAGGATTTTATTTGGTTGAGGTAAAAGGCTGAAGGTGAACAGTCAACGATGACTGGGTTGGTGTTAGACAATGGCGGCTAGGGTTCCGCCTAATCAGCTGCGGTGACGGGTTCAATTGGTTCTGCCTTACAAGCGGCGGAAGTGGGTTGAGTTGTCTCCGGCACTGGCGACGGTTGTGCTTCTATGTTCTGTTTGCAATTTTTCATCTTGGTAAGCCTATAGATCGTGTTTCGTTAGCGTTATCCACGCTGTTTTCTGCATGTTCAAAGCATCATATGGCATGTTTTTCCGTTTTTGTAGATGTCATTAACCATAATACTATCATGTAAATCTTTGACAGGATCTTCTTCTCAATTCACTTTCATCCATCGCAAGGTATGTTTCAACCGTTGCCTCGATAAATACAGACTTCCGTCACTTGATAACATGCTATGCATATTAAATTTTGAGAATTTTGTGTAATTGGGAGGCACATATAAAGACTTAGGGGATTGAGCATGTGCTACTTAAATTCAACATATATGATGGAACAGATATAATCCATGGCCTCAAGGTTTGTAATGGTTTATTTATTTGTTTGTTTACAAATGGTAGGAGATATACATTGGGATAGAAGACAGTGCTGCTGATCATTTTTATTGATTAATGCAGGAACCAAAACCTTCTTATTGATTAATGAAGGAACCAAAACCTACTGACCAACAGTACTACGGAAACGGGCTTGGATCTCGCATTGTTGATTCTTACAAAGAATATTATGAAAGTATGTTGTTCCATGCCAAAGTTCAACATGTATACTTCTTTTCTTAGACCATGTTTTGCATATTAGGCTCCTCAACTAAAAAGTAACATAGTGGGATTATTTGGTATTTGTTTACTTGACCAGAATATGATAATGATATTTAAGATGTAGCACCCTATTAGTTAGTACATGCATATTAATTGTTAAGTTGACGATTATAGATCATGTAATTAGGTGACCGATCCTTCTTATTTGTGTGTTTCTTTGTATATAAAAGAAAAAATCCGTGGATTTGCTACTTGCACCAATAGTAAAGGAATGAAATTAACGTGAACTTGCATTTAAGCAATTTTAGAGTGATATTTGCAATCTTCCTTTTGTTATTTTTCTTATTTTGAGTTGAAATATGTAACTGTTGTAGGCATTGATTTATGCGTTATAGATTTATGTATATGCCATGATGGTCAATGGTTTGGTTTATGATTTTAAATGTCAAGTGCTTACTATAATATATGCGTCTGTTTGGAGTTTGGACCTAGGTAGTCGAAGGTGCAACGCGCAAAGGTTGAGCGCTGGCCGGGCCCTAGGCACAAGGCACTTAAGAAAGGTGAACAATATAAATAGGCCATTTTGGGGTTTAAGACATGCTTTTGGTTGGTTCCATTACATTTTTGATATTTCAGGCCCGAATTTTGCTTGAGCGCCTTTATAGTCTCAAGACGTTCTGATCGCGCCTTGCCTCGCCTCGCCTGGGCACGTAGTTAGGTCACTATTGAGTACTGTTATTTTTATGTTACATAGTATAAGTGGAAACTTCAAAAAATATAGTACGGGTTTTGAATTACCCTATCCGTGGAATTACGGTAAATTTGAAAGATATTTTTTGATAGTTGGGGAACGCAAATCAAGTGATAGTATCTGTCAATAAGCATTGCGACTGGGACGGGTGTTTGTATATCATTGCAATTTTTGTGAGGCAAATAGATTCTGTATGCTATTAGGAGCTGTGTATCTACATAAATGGCATAATATATTACACATTTTTTGCTAGCACTTGAAAGTTAGTGTATTTATGATTTTAAATTGACTTTATATTTATTCTCTTTCAACCAAGGCCCCTTTCTTTTTAGTGATGATTAAATGTAAAAGGTTGAAGTTTGTTGATAAGACGATTCTAGAGTACAAACCCAAGTACTCTAAACATTATATTATTTCTTTTCATTGCTTGGTTTTATTTTAAACGTTTAGTGCCAAGAACAAATGAATTTATTAAACGTATACTAATACATTTTGTGGGAGTGTAGGCAACTTAAAAATTGCGAGCGGCGCCGCAAGAGAAATTAAAAACAATGTATGGTTATGTAGTTAAAGCCATCAGGGATTCTCAAAAATTTAGTGTCCTTCAAAATTGGTGTGCATTGTTTATACTACATATATGTATATGAACTAGTTTTATACCCGCCGCGCGTTGCCGCGGCGGGGGCTACCGGATACCCATATTTGAGCTGATTGAAACAGAGCTACAGAGCCACGTCTCTTTCTTGCTAGGACAAAAAACTAACCGGTAAGTGCTAAACAGCAGCGATGGCAGTCGCGCGTCTCGAAGGTTGCTGCTCATTCGTAGTTGCGATGATTGTTTTTTGCTATACAATATTCAGTTACCAATATCTAATAATATCGTGTTTCACTGTCAACCTATAAACGACATAGGGTCACCACACGAAACACATGACGCCCTTACAATGTGCCCCTTTTCTCCTTTTCTTTTAATATTTGTCTTACACTTGAGTGCTAAATATCCTAGCTATATCATTGAAAACAAATAGGTGCACAAACCAAACAAAAAGAAAAACGCTTTGTGTTCACTACAAAAGCAAAAGCCTGTCCATCTTTGTAGATGTCAAAACCAGCAAATAACATTACCACGAAAAAAAACCTACTCACCGCCAACAATAAAGCACCACCACCTAACGTCATCACCAAATCGGTGCCACGTAGCCACCACCGGTTACAACCACCAACCCAGACAATAACCACGGTTATCTCCACCAACACCACTACAACGCCATCATTACCGTCTGACTGAGAGCCGCCGCCTACAAAGAGCAAGAAAGTCGGTTATGGTGACTTAGGTGAAGCCGGTGTGAGCCGCAAAGATTCAGCCATGGTGGTGAGACATGAAGGTGGAGATTATCCACGATGTTAGAGACGGTAGACGGTATGGTCGGCAACGTTAGAGATACAGTCTGACTGAGAGACGCCGATTTTGAGTTGGGTAACGGCTTAACAGACGGCACAGCGGTAGCGTGAAATCACTGTTGCCCCGATGACCGGAGGAGAAGTGGGCGGTTTCAGTGCTTGGTCGTCGCGGGCGCTACGGAGGTGCCGAAGCCGATAATGGTCAGCCAAAGAAGAAAAGAGGGAGCATGAAAGATCTAGAGAAGAGGAGAGAGAAGATGCAGATATTATATTGTCTGTGTGTGCTTCAGATGGTTGTACGTATAAAAATAACGCTTCAAATGCTTGTATCGACCGAAACAGTATTCTCCTCTCACACCAAAACTTACCTTTTGTATATATATATAATATGTAGAAACTTACTGAAATAATCACCTCAAGGTTCTTTTAGTTGGTTTAGATTGGTAACGTTTATTTAAATATTGTAGTCTACCAAAGGCAAAAATGGGTCACAACAATGGAGTACAACTAACAAATCCTTACTCAGGTTATAGAGGAGCCATGTTTCATCTACGGAAGGAATATCTGGGTATTTTTTTTAAAGTAATATTACATATATGTAGTAGGTTACGGATAAATGTGGAAGTATATCGTTGGTATCATTAAAGTATATTGGTTAAGATCGGAGTTGAATACATTTAGCACTGATATCATTAGTATCAATAAGGTTTTAGATAAGCTACTTTTAATTAAATTTGTAATGGTTTAAATAAACTTGACTGTTTATATGGAAATTCTAGATTTTCTTTGCTCGTTTGTGACTTCATAAGTTATACAACTATTTTTTGTCGAATGAATTAAAATGTTAGAAACCCCAAATGGGTTTGTGTTTCATAATAGAAAACATAATTGAATCTGATACAAGTCGAAACACCCGCCGCAACGCGCAGGCTTTTCACTAGTTTGTATTATATATCATGGCATGTTACATAATTAAGTCTCTACATCTTTGTGTCACGATAAAGAAAGAAACGAAAACGAGGTGATTAATGAAATGATAACCTATTTTATAAATTTAATTTAATCCCTTTTAGTATTATATTAAATTTGTATCTTCAATTTTCATTCATAAAATAAATTGTTTCACATGTATTAACTTTATCTTTTATACATAATGTCTAATTTGTCGTTTACATCCCATTAATGTATTAAATTTGATGTCAAACAATCATAAAGTATGCTTTATAGTCATTATATGCTATTAATATGTCATTATAATAGTATTATTTATCTCTTAAACATGAAACACCAATGTGGAATTAAAGAGACATTAGTTTGCTAATAAAGTTTATTCAATTTCTTTAGTTTAAGCTAAAACATTAATAGCTTTTGGTGATACAAGACGTCACGACTATTAATAACGACTTTAGTTGTCTTATTTCAAGATTATGGCAATCACATAATAGATGGGTAACATATAACTGTTTTATATTATGGTATCTAAAATGTTGAAATTGTATATAGTTTCTATGGAAATTTGTGAATGTTAAATTCATGCTTATATTTTGATATTTGAAATGTTTGTGTGAAAAGACTATATCGTGATAAACTAATACATAGATTATATGTTTTCTTTTAAATGATGAAACACTTTATTTCACAAAGATTGTACCATAACTTGTTTCATTTGGTAACATGTTATAACATCATATGTTGGATTGTGTATACAATTGACTATCTTGTATTTTATATGCTATCATTTAGTTAGCATTGAACAGAACAAATAAAACAAAGTTATGGTTTATTATCACTCTCATGAATGATTTACATTTGACATCCAAAGTGTCATACACCTTGAATCTCATTATATGTTATAAAAGGCCGTAAGATGTTGGGCCGATAATATTATATGACTTGGACATGTAATTACTTCTCTATGGTTGTTATGTGAAGAAAAGTTTATATATGACGAAAATTGGATAAAACAAATTTTGTTTGTTTGTAAAACCTTAAAATATGCTCATGAAGTAGCAAGATTACTAAAGAATATATAAGGTTTGAAATGACCACCATGAAAGTGGTGTAGTTCTCATCCATTCCCTGAATTGAATGTGATGAAAAATGATCGGTATAAAGGTTAAAGATCATGTACATAATAAGGAAGTTGTAATGTTTACACCATGAAAGTTTTGTGGTTATAATCCATTCCCAGAAGTGAATGTGATGATATAATGATCAGTGTAAAGTCCATGATGATGGTAATTGAGGAAATATAAATACTTCTCAATTTTATACGCTCCTGAAGTAGCAATACCATTAAAAGGGTATGAAAGGTTTGAAATGACTTTTATTCTTATGTCCAAGAAAATAATAAAGCTTGGTTGGCTTTATTCCATTTCTTGAAGTGAATGTGATTATATAACGATCATTGAAAATTTCATGATCTTGGACATAATTGAGAAAATTGCAGTGATGGTTATTTTGATAACAAGATCGACCATCAGAAGTTATATTGATGGTTGATATATGATCAACCATCAATGACTATAATGATAGCCAAGTTAATAATGAGATCGATCATCAAAAATGCAATAATGACCATGTTACTAATGAGATTGACCACCACATGTGGCAAATAAAAGGAGTGATTATATAAACATGATGGTTTGAATATTGAAGTTACAATACATTCTTTCATATCTTATGTTTTGTATTGCATATGTGCAAGTAATATATATTCAATCATAAACTAGAAGTTTAGTTTATGGATCATAATTATTTAATTAGTTGGCATGACCGGTAAGACCACACCGAGTCGATGAATGAACATAATGAAGAACTTAAAGATTCTTCAATCTAGTACATAGCATGTAATGTTTGCTCTTAAGCGGAATTATATATTTGCCATATAAAGTAGGGTGAGTATCACTATATATTTTGGAATTGGTTAAAGGATACGCATATCCTAACATGATACCATTTAGTATTTAAAATCGATGCATCGTCTAAATGGTTATCAAGTGCGCAACCTGAAGTTTGTGTGATATATAGCGTAGCTAATAAAATATCAAGCACATTATTCCAAAATGGCATATTTGGTGAATTCAATTCCTAAATATTGAAATACTAGTAGCTTATGTTTATACACATATTGCTTTCTTTGAGATGATCACTGAAACTTCTATTATTGATTGCAACATCAATGATCATGAGAGCAAAAGTTCATGTTTATATTTGATTTTTACATGCAGTAACATTTATTCACATCAAGCCAACACGTGGTATTAGTTTCTTCCCCATTATAGTTGGTTTTTGGTCAGGAACCAAATATTGTCCATCGATTTTTGTTGTGCGACATATATTGAAATTGATCCACCATGACGCACGGAGATGGGACCTTAAAAGGTGATTGGGAATATATGATGATTTATAGAGCCTTAAACAAGAGATTTATTTATATCTCAATTAATTGATATTCATCTCAATGGATTAATATTCCCAACATCAGGGGGAGATAAAAAGGCAGTTGGAAATAGAAATGAGTTTAGAATGAAATATCATTGATCCTCGTACTAAACAATGTGAACCAAAAGTTCAAAATATCGGGAGTGTGGTAAGGTAAATCAATGATTACGGTCCGGAACGCAATCATTGGTTTACAGGTACACGAGGGTGGTGTGTGATTCTACTTAGGCTATTGGTAGACAATCAGTACGAGTCCAAAGTATCGGGAGTGTGGTGGGTTAGCTGCGGTACACCCTATATATAAGCATAAACGATACTGCGGGAGCGGACTAGGAGTCTAACCAAGAACCTACCCATTACTACCTTTTTCGTTAGATCGTTGACTAATAGCTAGCATTTCAATAAGAACATTTTACATAAGCTTAAATTAGTTTTGTTGGAGCCTCCCTTGTTGACCACCTCTATAGAAAAACCTTAAATCTTGTATACTCTCACACTCTTTATTATTCGAAAATCCGTTGCATGTCCTTAATAAAGTTCAACTATAAACCTTTCTAAAGTAGGGGAGACTGCTTTATTTGTACCTCTGCCCCTCACCCGTTACACGTTCCCCAAAGCCTTTCTAATTTAAACTCTCAACTTCCTAATCTCGGGACAACTGTCAGAGAATTTGAAACTTTTACTTTGGGTATTATACAACTATTTTAAATTTTGTCAAATCATAAATGATGGAATTTTCTTTTAAAAATCTAGTTGACTTTAACAAAACCTTTTGTATCACAGTAGCCTCCACTTGAAAATAATTTCGAGACGAAATTTTCTAAAGTAGGGGAGACTGTGACAACCGTCACCTCATATTTTAGCAAGTTGTCAATTATAGTCTTTCGTATATTCAAATGTTTCACTTTTAGTCCTTGTAAGTTTTGTCGTTTTCAATTTAATAAAAGAACGAACTCAAAATATATCATTTGCATTTATTATGGATCATGTCTACGTTTTAATCAAATACGTATATTGAAACGTCATCCGGAATGGATATTATAAAAATTCAAGTTTTATAAAAGTTTTAAGTTAAACTTAGTTAGTATTGTTAAGTTTTATATAGAAAAATAAACCAAACAATAACCAAACTAACAAGATTAAACTAGAGGGACCAGTTCTGTCAAAATGTGAAAGTTTTAAAAACATCTTCTTTCCTCCTCCCTGAGCCCTTGTTTTTCCGATCGAAATTCGATCACCGGAATATGAATCCGGCCAAAGATTCCGGCGAGCATTAAACCAACTCATTCTAGTGTTTTAACTCGTCTTTACCGCTCCCATACG
>JAUTDX010003779.1:0-39156 GCA_030844895.1 Ambrosia x helenae | reverse complement strand
TATGCGTGAATATATATATGTATGTATATGTTTGTACCCCTAGTTTTAAGTAGTGCATTGGTAGTTGTACATTAACAAACATAAAATTTACCAAGTTAATTACTGGGTAAAAATGGTGGAAGTTTACTTGATAAAGGGAGGGACTAAACATGAGCTAACCACTTATGTTGAAGGTTGTTTTAGAAAGATTAGGGGTGGTAGTAAATAAGGGATTAGAATGAAAAAAAATGGGGATTAGAAAGAAAGAAAAGAAAGAACGGTAGAGAGAGAGGAGAAGGAGGTGGATTGGTGACCTAGGGAGACTCTCAAATTGTCTCTCCCAAAGCTGAAAATTAAAGCAAGAAATCATCCCTAAATCCCTGCATGTCCATGAATTCATAACCATCTAGTGGCACTAATACTGTTGGAAGTTGTAGAATCAATTTTAATGGGTTTAGAAGTGGTATGGTAGGATTTCATGATCATGTTGTGATAATTATTTCTTGTGATATGGGAAAGCATGATTTATATGTGTAGTAGTGTAAAGTTTAAGAGATTGTATGTTAAGTTGTTGGTGTTAGGGCTGAATTGAGAATCACCAAGTGGGTGTGGAATGAAAAGGTTCCTGTTGACTTTTTAAAAGTCAAACAGGACCTCAACACCAAGGAAAACTCTATTGATTATGTATTGTTGTTAATTAGAAAGGTAGATTGTAAATGCTAGTGTAGAATAGGAGAGTTCCGCGCATCATAGAATGGTATGCTCACTTGAATGTGCGGAAATGCACACCAATTGTATGATAAAATGCCTAGCACTTAGAATAGGTGAATTGTGAGAAATGCATGATAATATAGATGGTAGAGGTTGTAACATGAGATTATGTTAGTTATTCTTGAACCAAGAATGATAATGGGTAAAGTATGAAAAAAAAACTAAAGTATGGAATTCCTTCACTATGTATGTGTGAAGGTTGAGGTTCAAGTGGTCACAAGGAGCAAGGTGCACACGACAAAGGTAAGTTGGTTACTACCAACTATTTTAGTTTAGCGAATATATTGGTCTTAATTGCTATGTATGTATTTTGTTGTGGTTGAAACTTGATGAATGAAAGTAGTATGAAGTACCTTTGTGGCTACACAAGGGTGGCAAATTAGTGGAATGGTTTAAAATGGTAGAAGCACCCTTAATGGGTCAATATGGTAGAAGTACCCTTACGGGTTAAAAATGGTAGGAATGCCCTTAACGGGTCAAATTGTTAGAAGTACCCTTAACGGGTCAAAATGGTAGGAATGCCCTTTAACGGGTCAAATGGTGGAAGTGAGGATTTCTATCATGGATTCCATGGATTGCTTGGTTTCATTGGGACAAGATGATGATATTGTTTTAGCATACTAAATGTTGCTTTGTTGAATTGTTAATAGGTAAAGCTCATGAGTGAAGATCAAGTCTTAAGGGAGGTCGAATTATGCACGCTCAAGTTCTTTTGGGTTGGGTACCATGGTAGTATTAGGATCTTTAAGTCATTTAAACTAGTTGTTAATGTTTTGTGTACATGGTTTTGATTATGGGTCAAGGATTCACATGGTAGCCAACTTGGGCATTGTCTTTTGTAAATGTAACTAGTGTCGCCAAGGTTGTTGGTATGTTGTTGGACAAGACGTTATAGGCATTGTATATATAATGGTGTTTTATATATTTTCTACATGTTTTTTTTTAAATCGAGTCTTACAAAAGGGTGTCTCTTGAATCTATTGCGGAAGCTTGATGAGTGTTCGGGTGTGTTCGGTTCTTTTCGCGACTTGATCCTTGCTCCGGAAAACTTCCATAAAATGTTTACTTAGCACCATCACACAAAGAATGGTTTAGTGGGTTGTTAATAATACATTTATTTAAAATAGTATGAGAGTCGTTACACTCGAAACGGAACGAACCAGGCCAAACTGCCACATATCAGGAGAACAAACTGTTGCACTTTTTGTGCAGCAGCTGTCAATTACAACCCAAGAAGTAATCAGTACTTGGTCGTAGGACTTGAAAACCACCGATTTTGCTTATGGACCCGAACTCTGGGTGATCTATCCATGACCATGATAAGCTTGGGTGAAACTAAAGTGGAGGTCCGAACCGACTGATGTTGAAGAATCAGCGGATGAGTTGTGGTTAGGGGTGAAATGCCACTCGAACCCAGAGCTAGCTGGTTCTCCCCGAATTGCGTTGAGGCGCAGCAGTTGACTGGACATCTAGGGGTAAAGCACTGTTTCGGTGCGGGCCGCCGAGAGCGGTACCAAATCGAGGCAAACGCATCATATTCATCATTAGCGCATTCATGCTAGTTAGCAGTTCCAGCTCCATATCAAGGATATCGTCACTAGCATCAATATCGTCACTAGCATACTTTCAAATAAGAAATATTCTCCATTCAAAGGGCTTTCCAGACATATAAAAAACACATCCTAACGATTTTTCTATGATTTTATATGAATTGTTGAAAATCAGTCTGTCAAACCGAACGGTCGTTCTCCTATGTGAACGCCGTTCACTATGACACGTGCATTTCTAAGTCTTCTGTAAAGGCCGAACGGCCATTCGGTCTAAGTGAACAGTCGTTCACTGCTACTGGACCATTTTTGCTGATTTTAAAGCCTAGTAATCATGTCGTAAACGCATTGGACGACTCTCAAAGCATGAAAATCACATTTCCAACTAGATTAACATTTGTTTGACTAAAATCCTTGCCCGGTTTACGTAACCATGATCCGACTCTTTGTTTTAAATGTTTATGGCGATTTTACCCAAATCGACCCATTAAGGCCTTGAAGTTAACAAGGCACTATTTACCCACACAAAATGCATATAGTTAATGGCTGTCAAGTTATTAGACACTTGATCTACCAAACCGTGTTTCCGATTTGTTCATTATAATCCCGTTTCTTAGGTTTAACCTATAGTGAATCATTTAAAATTCCCCAAAATGTCCCCTTGTAGCCAAGTCTATATCAATTTGACCATCTGTGGCGACACTTCTTGATTCAAATCCATTGTTTTGACTCAACCTTTATGCAATTATGCGTCCTTCCTCGGACTAAACCCTTTTTCTTGCATTGATGCGATTCTAACCTATCTTAAGTTAGAATCCCATCTACTCATAATCCTTCCAATAAATACCTTACCGGTTTTTCACTAATAACAAAGAACCCACGTTTTCATGTGTTTACACAATCAATTATTTTCTAAGAGACTTATTAGGATTGGTCACTTACCTTGGCCTCATTTGTACATTCCTTGGCTCGTTTGTCCGTTTAATCCTTTTTGTTCCAAGCCTCCACCTAGCTTGACAAGATCACTTCGCTATACTCAAGATTAACTAAAGTTAGTCATTATATCAATTAACTAACTCGTATCATGGGTTTTCACACAATTGGTTTCTCTTTCAAACATTTCATCAAACACCTTATGTGCTTAAGTTTCTCAAAACTAAGATCATGACTAATTATTATTCTCCCTAAGCACATAACCTCAAGTTATATGGTTAACCATAATTTGGAAATGGAAGTTCATTCAACAAGCATAATAACCAATTATCACAAGAAATTTGGGGTTTTCACCATATGGGTCGAAACCCACCTTTCCAAGCATAGAGTTTTCTTTACAACTTAACTCATTGACTAGAATTCCTTCATGTTTAGGTTAGTTCATTGGTTCTTCATGCTTAAAAACCTTGATCACACCTTTTATCAAAGATTTCCTATTCTATAGTTTAACACTAGTAATATGCCCCGCGCGTTGCAGCGGGTTTTTGTTTAGCATCGGTTCAATTCAGTACGGTAATCGTACTCTATATAGCAATAAAAAAAGTATGTTTAAAATGATATCGACATGTGTTATATAAATAAGAGTAAAATATTTGTAAGTTGAAATATAACTATCAGAACTATCAATGAGACATGAATTTAGACACTAAAACTATCACAGAACCAAGTGAACATTTGGCATCGTTTCTATTTGTTGCAGTACCGGTAATGTACGTTATTAACTTATTCAATTGGTTTTTAAAAACTTATGTTCGTTGACTAAAGTTAACCACACATTTGTATCTTTTAACAATATTATTTTTGAAGTAAGCATGCATTTCGGTGAAAATAAACAATGAAAATAAGAAGAAAAGTAGATAGAAAAGTTTGCATCAAAGAAATCATTTTTATTGTACAGATGTATATAAGATTTATAAATTATAAATTCTTTTATAGTAGTATAGATAAAGTGTGTATTACACATGTACTATTGGCATTACATGTTGTACATGAGGGGTATAAAGGGAAGAAAATGGCTAAAGATTAGATATTTATTAACAAACCCTTCAACTCCCATCTTAAAATAGTGGTAAAATGACTATCTTAGCCATCTCTCCTCCTTAATAAGGTAACATAGATAACGGAAAACCCACTTACAAGAGTCATCACCAAATCAAAAATTACAACATACCTTAGAATCAGATTTCTATGGGGATTTGCTTTTCATGAACATGGATTGATTTGGCTTGAGATTCCCCTTTCAATTTGAAGGTTTGACCAGATTCTTGAGTTGAAGGGGTGGGTGTGTTTTGAAGGTGTTTTGGTCGATCAAAACACTGACCAATTCCACCAAGTTTTATTGTTTTATTATTATCATAACTCTACTTTGCACACATGACACATTAGGTCCCTCAAGTTCCATTTCCATGTTTATTAGATAAAATGACTAATAGGATAGTCTCTTGTATCGGGTTTTAACCCAATTTAGATAATAAAAACTAACGAGGTTACATTCATATTATAACCAAATCCCGTTTTATTCGTTGATAGGCCGTTCGCGTTATTATTTAATTCGTTTTGTTATTTGCTAATCATGCCACATCAACTTTCCACCTCCACATCATCCCTCGGTTCCCTTGTTTTGGGCTATCCCGGACGAATCTGCATGCCCTAAACATGACCTGCGCTTCGTGGCGATCCTAAGTAATTTTTATCGGATCATGTAGTGTTAGTAAGCATCTAAAATGCAGTAGACATAACCATTATAGAAATATAAACATTTATCAACCAAGTTTATTAAGAAGTTCGCCAAATAATTCTATAAATCTTCATAATTAGTGCAGGTCAAAAAACAGAAAAATAGTGCACAGTTTTTTTATCTAGGGGTGTAAACGAGCCGAGCCGAGCCCGAGCCTGACTGGGCTCGGCTCGGGCTCGTTAAGGTTTTGTGAAGCTCGAGCTCGAGCTCGGCTCGGTTCGAGCCTGCAATCTTGAGCTCGAGCTCGGCTCGCTGGCAAAATCCAAAGCTCGAGCTCGGCTCGGCTCGAGGTGATTTGAGAATCTCAAACGAGCTCAAAAGCTCGGCTCGAGCTCGCAAAAGCTCGGCTATAACTTAGGCTCGCGAGCCCAATCGTTAAGGCTATAACTTAGGCTCGGCTGTAACTTAGGCTCGGGCTCGGGTTCGGGCTCTAGCTCGTTAAGGCTCGATTAGGCTCGCGAGCCCAATCGAGCTTTGTATCTAGGGCTCGAGCTCGGGCTCGATAACTAAACGAGCCATATTTCAGGCTCGAGCTCGAGCTCGGGCTCGGGCTCGTTAAGGCTCGGCTCGTTCGAGCATTTTACCGAGCCGATCCCGAGCCGCTACGTGTCATTTACACCCCTATTTTTATCACCTTTGACACATGTGCAACAACAATTGTTTGCTAGTGGAGTTTGTTGCCAAATATATGTCTTGTGATAAATTTAATGAAAAGGATAATGGCTATGGACACCAATACACCAGTCACCAGCACACTAATACTTGGATCCATGTATCGATTCTGCACGTTTAAAAGTGTTTGCAGTTACAATAAGATAGAAAAGAATGTTGCTAGTGTTTAAGGAAAATGTGTCTCCTTATGTAGGACTCACTTACCTGAGATTGATAATAAGATAAGTGGTATTCACAACAATACATGCAACAGGCAAGAACGGCACACATGGGCAGACAAAACCTGAAAAGAAACGTACATTATAATGCTCCCCATTTGAGACGAGATTAAAAGCATATAAGGCGAAATAATTTTGTCCCAAGCCACCTTTAGGGATGACAATGGGGCAGGTATGGACGGGTTTTGGTAATCTCAACCCCATATTGAATTATAAAACTGTCCCATACCCGTCATGTCCTCGTAAAAACAGGGTCTTACATGGGTAAAAAGTATCTGTTTGATGCCCACATCCCAAAACCCAATCTTAAACTCATCTCAAAAATCGACTTGGAATATAAAAATATTCAACTACACTGCTAGCATGTATATCATTTTAATAATTTCATGTTTGTTATTAATTATTATATCTTTTAGATTATATAATATACTGATGTATTCGGTTTTGAAGTGGGCAAGAGAAATTTGGACACCTGGGCGGGTATCACCTATATGCAAAGGGTGCTTATGCAACATGTTTAAACTTTGATAAAATGATATAAATATAAAATGTATTAGACATAAGATTATACCTCCGGCTGCCTGAGTAATATCTCTAGCCTTCTGCTATTACAGCAGCACTACCTACGGATCTGCAACCTGCCCATCTAAAACTCTGTCATCCACAACCTGTATTATGGCCAACCTTGCACTCTTCACCACCCAAGAAAAGACAGTTTTCTTTCACCCTCTCACCCGCAAACTACGGCCACTGGAAGGCAATGGTTGAACATATCTTGTCTCAAATTCCCTGTTTAGTTATGTTGATGATACCATACCCTGCCAATCACCCAAAATATCACCCGTTGCTAATGCTGCTGATAACCCCAACTATGCTCGGTGGATTGCAAACGAAGCCTACGTTCGCATGCTTATTATCTCCATTGTTTTTGAAGCCTCGTTTCACTGCATTCAAGGTACCACTTCCAGAGATGTTTGGTGATCTCTAGAACGTGCCTATGCGCCCCAAAACCCCTCTCACGAATACATATTGAAAACCTAACTACAAAGATTGACCATGAAAGGTGATGAAAAAGTTGTTGACTACTTAAGTCGTGCTCAAACATATGCTACAACCATGGCTAACATCGGGGAACCCATGAAGGACAAAGACTTGGTTATGCTTGCAATCTCAAGTCTTCACGAGGAATATAATGGCTTAAAAGGTAACCTGCTGGCTAAAAAGATTTGGGATCTCTTCACTATTTCTTGGGCATTGAAGTTGTTCGCCATGGTCTTGATCTGATTTTATAGCAAAAAAAAAAATATATCTAGGACACTTTACATTGGTCGGGACTATCTGATTGCAAGCCGGTTAGTTCACCTATGAGTGCATCTCAGATTCTTATACCTGATGACAGTCCCTTATTGTCTGATCCGACCAAGTATCGTCGGGTTGTTGGTCCTTTACAATATGCTACTTTGACTCGTCCAGACATTGCTTTCTCTGTTAACAAAGTCTGTCAGTTCATGGTTGTTAAAACCCGAATAAAAAGTAGGTTGATCTCTATTCTATGCCTAGTCAAAAGTTAAATGCTAAAATTAGTTAAGAGCGTAAAGTCCCTTTCCGTTTCGTCCAGTACACACTTAAAACTGAATAAGTGACAAATTTATGTACTTCGTCTACAAATACCAGTGGCGGATTCAGGAATGTTTTTTTTACGGGGGGCATAGATTGGTAGGGTTATAAGAAGGGTCAAAACAAATCAAGTTAAATGGGCCAGGTAAAACATTTATCATTTTTCACCCAACACTTCTCAACTTTAAACTTTGATACTCAGCTCTTTTCATCTTTTAATTTTTTTTTGTTTACATTTCAATCTAATTTTTATGAGTTTAACACCTTGTAACGTGAGTCTGTGGTTCAACGTTTTTACATGCGAGTCCTAGCTCAACTTGGTTATTCTTTTAAATGTTTTACGTTTCAGTATAATTATTGCGCGTTAACACGCTGCAACGGACGTGCGTGATTAAACATTTTACGTGTTCTTTTCATTCGATTTAATGGTCTCATTGCAAGTAATGGGTCCTAAATAATAGTTTTAATATATTTAATCAAATCTTATTTTGGTTTGAATTATTTTACTCACAACAATCAACTAATGTATGTACGTTAGTTTTGTCTTTTCTTTCTTCATTTTCCTTGAAGACTTCCTAGCTCTTTGCTTGGTTTTTAAGGTTCTTGTATTCAAATTGTCCTATCTGAAAAATATATACGTACACTTTCTTTGTGGGATGCACGGTGGGCACATGCCCACCATACCAAACAACTATCTCCGCCACTGACAAATACTGATGATCACGTTTACACATATAAAAACTATAAAAGTAGTAAAGCCAAAATGGGTAGAGCCTAGCGCCATCATGTTCTATGCTTACATACATTAGAAGATTAAAGATATACCTCATGTTTCTCCGGAGGTTAGCTTGGAATCATCCTGATCTATGTAGCTATGCAGGTCAACACAACCAAACCTGCTAATATAGCAGTTCCTCCTAGACCACACAATATGAAGCTAGGAACACTGAAGATATTCAAGCCAGTTATATATGTCGTGAAAAAAAAAAAATCAACTCAAGTTTAATGACATACATATGTTGGTTATTATTCAAGATAAAAGTAATATAATCAACATCAAGGTAGTTAGAATATCAAAAGTAGGTTTGTATTAGATTGTTGTGTAGAATATGGTTTTACATATAGGTGGGTTTATATAAACAACCATACTACATATCTAGTCCCTCTACTAATACACTTCTATATATTGTCTAATAAAGGTTATGACATACATACATGGGAATGTATTTAACTGAAACAACAAATGTAAGCACAAGCACGCCTTGCTGCACAAATAACTGCTATGCTCCAAGCAGCCATCTTTCGTCTACTTGCTTCATGTCCTTCATCTTTGAAATATAATAGAAATTAATTATTATACAAATAATAATATATTGAAATTAAAAATGTAATCTAATGTAATGATAAGAGCAAAAAAAAAAAGAATTTTGTAATTTGTTTTTAAGGAGTAGCTAGAAGATTAAAAGGAAGACAACGGGCCCACGATCTTCGGTACAAATATATGTAATATCATTATTGAATTCTGATGAGGCCACATGGTTTGATGATTGGATTGTTGGCCTTTAAATATTGACATCAAATCCAAAAGTCAGATATTATAGTGTAAATAATATTTGGGTCAATAGTATAATAAAACTTAAGTCCAAGGGGCTGTCAGTATATGTTTGTAAATAAGGCTGGTGTCGTTTAGGATAAGGTAATGGTTCCGTTAATAAACGTTATGTGTCGGTTGGTGTATAACTGCCAAAACAAACACCTATATGTACCATGTAATATGCAAGATGGATGATGTGTATATCTTTAGACACTCTTTCATTCAAGATGGATGATGGAGGTATCTGGGGGAATATACCTGAGTATTAACTAACCATGCCTGCTAATTGGTCACATCCATAGAAAACGCGAACGATGCCGGTTGCAATTGTACTCTTGACTACGACATGTGTTCTTTTATTTATGTCCGAAAAGAAAGATCCCTAGCCATTGCCATAAGGATTTGCGGCTGAAAAAAGGCAAGGAATCACAACTATATGATAAAGAAGTCCAGAAGGTTACTTCCAATCCAATGGTTTTTTTTATGTCACAAATTTCATAAAAAGTAACCAACTTTGGTCTCAATTCTGTTTTGGGTAACACACTAAAGTTTCAAACTTTCACAAGGTATTCATCAAGGTAATCTTCTACGAAATTTAAGGCTCCAAGTCAGGAAAAGTCAACATGCTCAACCAAAAAATCGACTGACAGGTCGTATATTTGAATGGGTAACTGGGTCGGTCCGAATTAATATGTTTGAAAAACAGAGTTTTTTTTTCACCATATTTCCTGAAAGTTGGTTAGTTTTTTTATGGAAGAAAACAACGATAGTCACAAAAAATCAGACAATAGTTGTTATCATTTATTCATTTTATGCAGGTTGCCCTATATAAGGTTAAACTCATAGAATTTTTGGTAACTATAACACATAATACGAAAAAAAAGGTGTGGAACACTGATATGAACCCAATGCTGGGAAAGGGTCACACTGGATTGGGCCAGGCCCATTTAAAGCAGAATGGAGGGAAATTAGAAGGTGGAAAATCAGATGGAGGGACATTGATGGAGGGAAATTAGAAGGTGGAAAATCAGATGGAGGGACATTAAATAATCAGATGGAGGGACATTAAATAGAGGGAAAACAAAGGGAGGTAAGTTACTCAAGATAGTAGGAGATGAGTAACCCACGATGTTACAACTGCCCCACCTCAACTCTAGTATAAGTATTTGTTTTTCTATTCTGTTTTGCAGCAGTGTTTTAATTATCTAAAATAAGGGTTTTATACCTTGTATTGGAGATCACCCTTCTCGAACAGGGCACTATCTGTACTCTTTTTCCTTAATTTCAATAAAGCCTATTTCAAGTTTCTATCAAACACGTGATCAAACATAAATATAAACAACAGGTGCTGAACAGGCTATTGAATATATAACTAATCCAGAGGCAGGGTGTTTAACAGGTGATTAAATTGAATAAGTAAAGCATGAACATACCAATACAGAAGATAGCAGTAGGGACAATGGAATGGAACAACTAATAAGTAGAGTGTGTGATCTAATTCAAATATGTGTAGAAACTAAGGAAGGAACAATACATTGTACCACAGTTCATAAAAAAAAAGCAGCATTTACGTAAGCAGCGAGTTTTTTGTTTAACAAAATCCCTTTACCAACAGAAAGTTGTTGTTTAATTTCACCATTTTTTTTTGGACAGCTGTAACATTGACAATAAGGACTCGACAACTTGTGATAGAGAGGCTACCACTAAACTGAGAATTCGGTCTCTAATAAACTGGGAGAATGTATACAATTGAAGAAGGGAAGGAACGAAACTTGTAACAAGACTGAAAACCAAGTTAAATTTTTTTTAGCTCAAAGTTAGGTTATTAACCGAAAACAGAACTGATCCAAGCCATAAAACTGAAAACCAAACTGCAGTGTAACAGAAACCAATTAGTTTTAACAATCCTATAAGCAGATTTTTTGGTTTTAGTTTTAGCCTTAAAACAAACCCAAACAGACCCATGCACACATCTATGTACAAAGATAAACTGTCTAAGTTCAAAGTTCCAAACTAAACCATTAATCTCGTTTCTTTCGCACCATTCAAGGTGAATGGCATCTTCTAAATCTCAAATTGGTCAATGGGCCGATTTGGTCAAGGTTTCAGGTTCAATAGGTTTCAATCGTTTATAAAACCCGTAGTTTTGACATCTAGACACACCTAACCTTCTAATTTTAAGTAACAAAATATTGTTGGTCTTGTACACATTTATCTTTTTTATGGTAAAAATGTATAATAATATAAACTAAGGGGATAAAAATAGATTCTCATTGTGTTGTATTAACATACAAAAATATAAGAAAGCAAACATCATAATTAGGAATGAGACCCAAAAACTATGCATGAACAAAACAACTTTTCAAGAAAATAGCAATGCATTATAATTCCAGACACAAATAAATTACCAAAGCAACATCTATAGAATTACCAAAGTTTTGATTACCAAATTTACTCTGTCTGAGCAAGGCCTAAGAGAAGACCGTTCTTGCAGGTAGGAAACCGTTACACCTTCAAAAGGAAAACAACCACAATTAGTATCCTTATCTTTAAGAACGATACATTTATGTAAACTAAATTCATGGTAACATCCATATAACAACTCACCTCTCTGCATAGCAGATTATCCAATCATGTCCATGAAAGCCATCATCTTACTCAGGTTCTGTATCTTAGTTCAACCATCTTTTTATTTTAGGTTGTAATCATCATAGTAGAGTGTCCATCATATTCATCATCAGGAGTATCTAGACATCATATGTTGATAGCCTTCTGTTGGCTTAATCAATGTCTGCAGCAGGAAATCAAAGTCTGCACTCTCTAAGCAAGTGTTGCAGAAACTGTGTATGGCCTAATTTAATACAGCGTAGACAAAACAATTCATATATTTCAACAACACTGAATGATAACTTCAAGTGATTCCAAGTGACGATCACCATCCAGAAAGGCCTGCAACCCAAGGTTTGTCATGATGTTTCCAATGAGTTCAAGGTGAGTTAATTCAGGTAGGTATTTCCCAATTGCTATGTCATTTAGGTTCAAAATTAAGTGTTTTCAGAAAGGGCCAATAGTAGCCAGCAGCTTCAATATATTCTTGCCAAATGCTTGTTTTGAAAAGGCTGAGTTCTTCCAATAATTTTAGTTTCCTGATAGGATCACTCAACACTTCAACGATATAAAAAGAAGAATTCATGATTACTAGACGTCTAAACTGACTTGATCTGTTACAGGAATAGAATCAAAAGACCCAATGTGATGGCTTACTTCTGTCAGTAGCTAATCTCTTGACCCACTATTTACAGATAATTAAGTACAATCACATAATTCTAGTAAAAAATAGATGCAACAAAATGACCAATTGCATACCTATCAGCAACATACATAAGAAGCCTGAGATTGCAAAAACCATTGATGGTTAAATCAATCAGTTGGCCTTGGCTTCTATCCACAGCTTGCTTACACATCTCCCGACAAACGGGCCTTTCACGTTGAGCTGAAACTCTGTCAATATAAACGACACTCATGGCAGTCCTGCAGATATCATGCCAACTGCCAAGCAGTGCACTCTTTCTGGGCATTCTCGAGTATGTCAACCACACCAACTCTTTGGAGTATTTTCATCATCAAATCTGACGGGAGCTACAACCATTTCCTTGTCGGTTTGCTCATTCGCCATGGGTGCTTTAGTTTCTGAACAAACTTGAATTTTTTTTTCTCCATCACTTTGTTTTTAATGGCACTGTGACCTTGGTTTTAAAAAACGTATAGCTAACTGATGCGTTTTGATCCCAAAAGCTGATGTGTGATGCGCAATGTGTTACGCGCACGCATCACGTATGCAAAGCGTTCTTTATGGGAAAAAAAATAACTAACATTTATAGCTACTATTTCAACTTGTCACTTTTTCAAATATAAGATATTCCCATAATCTATAGTCGGATTTCTTCAATTGATGGTCTAAGTTTTTCAAATACCAACCAACCGCATAAGGTGCCACATCAGATCACATCATGTGATGCGCGCATCATGGAATCACATCACGTGATGCAATCTCATTACTGCATCATGTGATTAGCGCATTATGCGCTCCTGATGCGCGCATTTTAAAACCAAGATTGAGACTTTAAAATTCACAAAGCAAATCAGATGATGAAAACATATTATGATGTTGTACAGTTACCTAATTGACAGTAGGGCAAGGCAGAAATCACAAATGAAAAACTAAAAGAAAACTAAAACCCTGGAACTTGGAAAATAAAAGAAAGTATATTAAAACTTGATTTTGGTGGCATTGTGACATAAACATTCAAAAAAAAAAAAATCAAATGTTAAACCAACTCACTTCATAAGCATTCATACAGTAGCATATAATGTTATAAGATATCATCAGCATACATAAAAATCACAAATTAAAACAAATAAAAAACATCCATCGCAAGAAACAAAAGGATCGCCGATTAAAACTTGATGTTATAACTCACGGCGCGATGGTAATGAACAAGAGACTCGCTGTCGCTTCTGATAAACCCCTGCTCTGTAGAAATTGATTTAAAAAAAAATACAATATATACTTCTTTTTTATTTAATAAAGCTGGAAAATATTTTGGGCTCATTAATGATCAGATTGAAAACTAAATTGTTGATTACAATTTGATTGAAACAAAAGCATAACCACAAACCAAACAACAATTGTGATTGTGGTAGGCTATAAAAATTAATTAATGACGACCCTACATGAAGGATTAATGGGGTTTTCTATAGACATCCATCTAAGCCATTATCTTCATAAACATATTCCCCATTAGATAAAGGTGCACGCACCCACTCAAGTCAAGTGATTCATTGTGACAACCAACCAACCCAATGTCATTCGTGACTTCATGAGGTTACTAATGAGTTCAAGGTGAGTTAACTAAGGTAGTGTAAACCCAATTACCATGGCTATCTCATTCTTGCCTTAACTCTGTTTTGACAAAGACAAGTTCCTCCGATAATGATAACTTGTTGAAAAAATCACTCCCAATTCCAAACTTACAACTAAAATAATACACAAAGACGTCTAAGTTGACGTGATGGGTTAACTAAAAACTAATCCAAACATGTGAGACATTTGATTAATATATTTCATAACAAAAAATATCAGATCCAATCTCGTATGTTAATTATCATCAGATGTCTCACTAGTATCGTCATCAGTAGGGAGTTCTAAATATTTAATCTGTTGTGAACATCTTTTCCCTAAGTCACCATTTAGCTCAAGGTATACGCACCCACGCAAGTCAAGGTATTCAAGGTGACAACAGCCATCCAGAATGGCCTGCAAGCCAACGTTTTGCATGTTACTCCCACTGAGTTCAAGGTGCGTTATCTCAGGTAGGTTTTACCCAATTGCTAAAGCTATCAAATCATCATCAATATCATCAATATCATCATCATCATCTTCTTCTTCACCATCATTAGCATCAACTGCCCATAGTCTTTCCTTCACTTTAAGTGTTCTAAGCAAGGGGCAATAGCGGCCAGCAGCTTCAATATCTTCCTGCAAAATGTATGCTCCGGCAACGCTAAGTTCCTCCAATAATGATAATTTCTTCAAAGCTTCACTCCACTTTTCACCGAAACTCCCCCACATAATTTCTAGACGTCTAAGCTTACTTGATCTGTAAAAGGAACAGAAACAGAAACAAATCCAGTCACGAATGTTAACTAAGAATATGGGTCAAATCAATCATATGATATAAACACTAAATTATACAAACAAGTTATAAAATGAATCAATTACAGAAAATGGGCAAAGAGTACGTATACCTATCAGCAACATACTGAAGAAGCTCATTATTGCAAAAACCAATAACGGTTAAATCAACCAACTGGCCCTGGCTTCTATCCACAGCTTCCTTACACATCTCCTCGCATGCGAACCTTTCAAATTTATCATTCGGATGTCTTTCCATATAAACGACACTCCACATTGCAGGTTCGTTGCAGATTTCACGCCAAGTAGTGCACACGTTTTGGGCATTCTCAAGGATGTCAAACACACCAAGTCGTTGGAGTATATTAACCATTAAATCTGATGGAAGCTCAAGCCAGTTCCTTTTTTGTCTTGATTTTGATGGCATTGTCCTTTTAACATTCAGAAAGCAATTCAAATGTTAAACCTACAGTAGCATATGATGTTATAATCACTTTCATAATAATAATAATAATAATAATAATAATAATAATAATAATAATAATAATAATAATAATAATAATAATAATAATAATAATAATAATAATAATAGGCAGAATATCACAAATCAAAAAAGAAAAAAAAAAACAAACCCTAAACTAATGAAAGAAAGCACAGGAGGTAACTAATTAATAATAGGGCAAGCCATATCGGAAAACGCGGAAATGCAAAGAAATGGTGGAATAAAACTTACTGAATGAGCAACTGGATTGTTGCGCCTTGTAGAAGATGATGCATTGATGCCAGCAATTTAGTTCCTTTTAAACGGTGCTTCACTTCACTTGCACAACCCACAACAATTTGGTTTTATGGTATGTTCGGCAAGTTTTTAACAAAAGTAACCCTTACTCAATACCTTCAAGCTTTTAAGAATGCTCCGTCTATTTTCACCCCCTCCTTCTATTTCAACCCCCCAAAGCGCCTCGCTTTGGGCTAAGCAAGGCGCTTTGTCCACATTTCAAGGAGGTCAGTACGAGGGGGCAAAAAAAGCTGATTTTTAAAAGTGAAGCGTCTCGCTTAGGCCAAAGCGAGGCGCTTCGAATCATTTTTTTTATTTTGGAGTGGTTTTTGATGTTTTCAATTGGTTTTTAATTTTTTTTAATATAATAATTTAAAAAGTTTAAAAAATTTAAAAAACAAAGTAATAACCCTAATCAAACGTCTATATAGGCGTTTTCGATTTCCAAATGAATTAACGACTTAAAGTTGACATCATCAACCACGCATAGTCAAAGATTTTAACACAAAACAAAGTAATAACCCTAATCAAACGTCTATATAGGCGTTTTCGATTTCTAAATGAATCAACGACTTAAACTTGACATCATCAACCACGTATAGTCTTTCGGGAAAAGATACAACGTTAATCTTCGTTAATTTTTCTTTTGTTGTACAATTTTTGTTAGTTATTGTTTACCTTCCAATCGATTTCAAGTATGTGAAGAACTTGATCTTCGAATGCGGTATACGCGTTAAATTTCATTAAATGCGGCAATCAACGGATCCGCTTGGAGTCTAAAGCTTCGCGTGTTATCTTGGTCGAACTCATGTTGCAACATTCGTCTTGTGTGTGTTAGGCAATGCTCAAACAACACAGGCAAGTCCTCGTCTGATCCACAAAACAAAACCATAATCTTGAAGTGTTTTACTATAGCCATTTTTCCCTGGTTTACCAGGAATGGGTTGAAGGTGTGTGTTGCAAATATAATAAACAAAGATAATAGGAAGAAGATCAGAGCTCCAAAAGCAAGTGTGAAGATCAAGTGAAAGAAATTACAAGAAGATGATCAAAGGTGCTCCAACATAACTTGCACTGGCTTGAGATATGAGTTTGATTAGCTTAAATCTCTCTGATCCATGGTATCCACTTTCAATTTGTCTTGATCGTTGACAGATATCTCTCCGATAACAGAAAAGTTATCTTCAATGACTCTACGAAACTTGAAAGAAATTAGAAGAAGGTGATGAGATAGATGAAAAGTGCTCCAACATAACTTGCACCGGCTTGAGATATGAGTTTGATTAGCTTAAATCTCTCTGATCCATGGTATCCACTTTCAGGTTGTCTTGATCGTTGACAGATATCTCTCCGATAACAGAAGAGTTATCTTCAATGATTCTAAGAAACTTGAAAGAAATTAGAAGAAGGTGATGAGATAGATGAAAAGTGCTCCAACATAACTTGCACTGGCTTGAGATATGAGTTTGATTAGCTTAAATTTCTCTGATCCATGGTATCCCCTTTCAATGATTCTAAGAAACTTGAAAGAAGAGGTACCTTAAAGACTAGATTCGGTGCAATCGACGAACATCGTTCAAAATTTCAACTTCCCGTTTAGGTGCTTAACTCCACCAACCTACTTGATCGTTGACAGATATCTCTCCGATAACAGAAGAGTTATCTTCAATGATTCTAAGAAACTTGAAAGAAGAGGTACCTTGAAGACTAGATTCAGTGCAATCAGAAATCTGAATATTATATTACAATAATATTACGTTGAGCAAAAAGTTGTGTTTGAAGCCTAATTCTTTTGGCCACAGGTACAGAAAGGTTATAAATGTTCATGTCGTTTCAGGTTGCCTTCATCGTTGACACATATCTCTCCGATAACAGAAGAGTTATCTTCAAAATTGATGTAATGTATAAGTTTTAGAGTCAGTAAGCATTTAAAAAACTTGAACCGGCTTGAGATATGAGTTTGGTTAGCTTAAATCTCTCTGATCCATGGTATCCACTTTCACTTGAAGCTTTCTCTGATATACTCTATATCAACCGAAAATGAGTATCATCAATCTGGTATTAGTGGTTGGAAACTGTGATGACAAAGCTTGTGTTGAGGGATAAACCATTCGGAATGGGTTGAAGGTGTGTGTTGAAACAAGGTATGGATATGGAGAACATGGAATGAGATGATTTCGACTTTCGTACAAAGATTCCAAAAGTAAAAGTCAGTTGTTATCGGAGAGATAGCTGTCAACGATCAAGGCAACATACTTGAAATCAATGGGAAGGTAGACAATTCCTGATCATCATGAGGAATATCTAGTCGATCCGACTGTTGATTTCTTTTTGCAACCGGTACAACGAACTCTGAAGAGTTGCGCGTTAGCGCCGATCCGATTGTTAAAAGTATCAAGAATCTGAAATTAGTAAAACAACTTTTCAGGCAAGCAAGTAAAAATTCAGTTGTAATCGGAGAGATATCTGTCATAGAGAAGTTATCAATCTCACTGTCCAGTTATTTGGAATGTTCCTGATCATTACAGTTATGCCTTTTTTGATCAGAAAATATATTCCCAAACAATTAAAAATAACTTTTCATGCAAGCAAGTAAAATTCAGTTGTTGGACAGTGAGATTGATAACTGGACATAACTGTTGAAACAAGGTATGGATATGGAGAACATGGAATGAGATGATTTCGATTTTCGTACAAAGATTCCATAAGTAAAAGTCAGCTGTTATCGGAGAGATAGCTGTCCACGATCAAGGCAACATACTTGAAATCAATGGGAAGGTAAACAATTCCTGCTCATCATGAGGAATATCTAGTCGATCCGACTGTTGATTTCTTTTTGCAACCGATACAACGAACTCTGAAGGGTTGTGCGTTAGCGCCGATCCGATTGTTAAAAGTATCAAGAATCTGAAATTAGTAAAACAACTTTTCAAGCAAGCAAGTAAAATTCAGTTGTTATCGGAGAGATATTTGTCAACGATGAAGGCAACTTGATAAAGGCTGAACACGAGTGTAATCAAACAAGGTGCTCTGAAAACCACCAACGATCAATTATAGTATAGTCCGGAAGTCAAGCATATCAATTAGACATGCAAAAATTATATTCTGAAAAATATGGGTATCGAATGTATAGTCGTAGGACCACATACAATGATTCATCAAAGTTGTACAAAGCTGGATGTTTCTACTGAAAAAACACAAACGAGCAATAAATGAACCGAAACGCCTCAAACGAATTTTCTTGGCTTGGAAACAACTTAAAAGAACTAAAAATGAATTAAAATTATTTTTTAGTCAATAACAAATAATTTTAAAGAATTAAAAGAAATTATTTTTTAAAAAAAAAAGGTCAAAGCGTCTGGCTTTGGCCAAAGCTAGCCGCTTGAGTGGTTTGATTAGACCACATGCGCGTCGCTTTGGCCAAATCTAGAAGTCAATCATCTGTTGCAAGCAAAGTCTATTTACTAAGGTCTGTTCTATAGTAGTGGGTCTGTTAATAAGATCTGTCTAAAACAGATGTTGCTTCAAACAGATGTTGCTCCTGTTTCAGATAGATATCCTTAACAGACGCACTGCTCTGGAATAGACCTTAGTAAACAGAACCTACTAAACAGACCTTAGTAAACATACCCACTGCTCTAAAACAGACCTTAGTAAACGGACCCACTGCTAGCTTCAACAGACCTTCTTCACTTTGAGAAAATACAAATATAGTTATTGAACCTATTAATAACATTTGCTATAGCATTTCCCAAATCCGAGCATTTTAAGGTTTTCAAAACTTTGCTTTTTATAAAGAAAAGTCCCAAGTAAAATCGAACGTTTATATATTTTTGAATCCGAACAATACACATTATTTAGTTACCAAACACCTTACTTCTGGTTTGAGACCACCTACAAATAAGTTGGCAGCATACTATTCAGATAGCACCACCTTGGTCAACAGTGCATCAAAAGCATTGCAATACTCTTATAGGGATCCAGTTTGTTGTAAATTCTTCAATTCTTCCATGGCATCTGTAACACCCCAACCGATGGCGGAAACATCGGGATGTCACGTATTGATGATTGTTCAGTAGCTCATGGTAAATAATAAGTTTCAATAAATGATTTAAATAAATTACATACAATTGTTCTAAGAATTTGTACATCAAAATGAAAAATACTATCTACGCATCTTCAAGCAATAACTCTAATCTTCAAGCAAGCTATAACCTGAAACATGTTGAGTTTGAAAATATTTTGGGTCAACAAAAGTTGGTGAGAATTACATAGGTTTTGATAATTGAATAAAACTTGTACAATTCAAGTGTCATGGCAAGTCTAGTCCATATGTGAAAACATACTAGAAGTAAATCGAGTGCATAATCAACCCTTGTGACTGTTGTATTGTGGTCCATCCCATGCGCACATGGTTCACTCGATTATGTTGTGCGATAACAATCACCCACGCTACCTATGTAGGAGGCACGTATCCGGGTGGGATTGTCAGTCCAATAGATCTATCATTGTATACCGTCGGCTGATCAATGTTAATGATTATGCTAGAATATTGTGCTTACCCTAGTCATGTTTAAGACATAATGCAACATAGAATAACACATAGACACTTTATGATTGAATTGCATATAGAATGTTGTAACATGTTTCACCCCAAAAATAGTGAAAAGGAAAAAGGGGCTATGTAAAACTCACCTTGATTGTGATGATGGACTTACAAGAAATCAAAGAATTAGTCTTGCACCTAAGTACATTATAAATGATGCTTTAGTGGCTATCATTGTTATTCTATAGTTATAGTGTTTATTGAAAATATATGACTTTTAATAAAAATATATTAGAAGCCACGATTCTTAATTATAGACAAAGTATATTTTATAGAAACTAGTAATTAAATAAAGTTGATGTATGCATATTAGATAGAATAAAAATAATAGTAGATTATTAATAATTTATAATATTAATAATAATAAATATTTATCATAGTAGAAGTTCTTTTTGTTGCATATTATGACTAGTTTAAGGATGTATAAAGTTTACTAATAAACAAGGTATATAATGATATTTTAATGAACATGCTGGCTATATTAATTACAGGCATAAAAGAGGGAACCGATATTTAAAGAAACTACCGAACGCCGGTCACCTTCTACGGCTATCCGGTGACCGGAAAAATAAATAAGGATGAGTTTTGAAATTTTTGTTCGGCTCGGTTGACTTAGCCAGCGTATCCATGAACTGTGAGTCGTACAAAAGCATAAACCTTACCTCAATGGCATAACAAAAATATTTGAACGCCGGTTGCGGTACATGGTGTTTGACAGGGCTGAATTAGAGGGACTCCTATGAAATGAAAATGGGACGGGGTGATCACGTCGGAGTAGTAACGGTTGTTGAACTCGGTCCGAACAAATAATAGTGGTGGTCGTGGTGGCGTGACTATAAAAACGGTGCGGTGGTGGCTACGAGGAGGCAGCAAGACAAAACAAAAGCTTGTTAAGGACCTCGCGCATAGAGTCTTCGAGACGATGTAACAACATATCAGATGCGATGAGTGGTGGTTTGTGTGGCTTGCTACAGGCGGCATACGGAATGACACGTACAACGTACAATGAATACAAGCGAAGGGTTTGGGTTGTGTGCGTCCATCGTTAGGCAAGTCTTGGTATTTATTGTTGAAGAGAATAACAATCTTTGACGTTCATTCATGATGATAGGCATTGATCCCGGTCATTACCGTGATTTTAGCTCGAATAAATGAGACAGGCGTAAAGGGATTTCAAATTGAATAATGGTCAACTGTGTCATACTCCCATTCCATATTACCTCATCATATAATTTAGAAACCCATCATTTTTTTATTAACTGTTATCAATTCACGAATTTCGGTTATAAAATATTAAGAGTTCGATGAAGATATAGTTATTCAAAATACTTGAAAGATAGTATATCAAAACACAGAGAAACTATTTAATTTTAATTCTATTTTCATCTTAATTGAAAAACTTGCCATATTCTATTTGACTGAATCGTATTTAAGATAAATAAATGTCAATAATAATAATAATTATTATCTAAAATAAATACATAGAATGAGGTAAAATGTAGGGGTTATAGTTTATCGAGAAACTTTTGTATTTAACATAATTTATACAACTCGAAAATTGTTTAGCTTTATATTGAGTACAAATTTAGACATTGATTATAATTGTACGATGAAGAGAAAAAAAAATAAAAAAAAAACAAAACAATATATATATATAAACAAATAAAATTGGGGAAAAATTTTTGCGAGGTTACAGTCTCCCCTACTTTTAGGAACTTCGTCCCGTAGTTGAAGTTTGAGAGTCTGTTGGGAAGAGGTGTGGGTATTTGGTACAGGCTAAGGTGTCCGTGGTAAAAGTTTAAGAGCGACATGATCAAGGTTTTTGAGTAATATTGGTCTGAGATAGGGGTCCTATGGAGCACTAAACTGTAGGTTTTAAGAATGCACAAGATGACCATCAAGGTTAAATGGACCATTAATTAACTAGGGTTTATTATTGGGTACCTACCGAAAACCTTTATAGAATTTCACACTACCTTAATGTACCTGTAAATTCATGATTACGTTCCGGACCGCAATCACCAATTTACCTTACATTAGGGTTTTGTGTCCTTCTATGACTCTAAACACCCATGTAAAACAAATAAAGTAAATTAACCTTGCGATTGAATCTTTGTATCAATGAGTCTAATAAATCTTTGTATCAATTTACATGTATAACGTATCCAAAAATTGAGTCCAACTGTTGAGCAGGAAAAAGATCTCTACAAGTTAGTGAGTAGGAACCTCTACCGATTGTTGAGCAGGTGCGATAGCCTCTACCAGTCGTTGAGCAGGTTATTAGAACCTCTACCGACTGTTGAGCAGGCATGATGACCTCTACCAATCGTTGAGCAGGTTATTAGGTACTCTACTAAGTGTTGAGCAAGTACTTCATCCTCTACCAGTTGTTTGATTAAGTGTAACAATTGTTGTTGTTTTTTTTAACACATAAGTTGCAAGTTGATAATATATACATGTAAGTAAGATTGTAAATGCATCAAGTAACAGGTATAACATGCGAGTTGTAATAAAGTTGTCCTAGACAAGATTAGTGACTCTAGGTGTGTTCATAGCAAATAGTTTATATTCCATGCTTTCAAGTATCATGAATAATCAAAAGTTCAAGTAGATAATCAAATCCTCATGTATAACTAAGAATCAAGTTTGATGCAACGAACAATCAAGTTTTCAATAGTCTGGTCATCCTGGGGATCAAGTTCATGTTCGAGGAGGTGAAGGATATGAATTTGGTTTTTTTTTTTGAGAGGATGATGAAAACTCGAAGTAAAACCAAGGTTGTGAAAAATGGTGAATGTGAAGATGGTTAATAAAGAGTTTATTTTATAGGTTTTTCACAGGGACACAAGTAGTAAGGAGATTATGTAGCAGCGTGAATTGTGGGATTTGAATCAAGAGTTAAAATTAAGCGCATTAAGAAGACATGATTGTGGTAAATGCCAAAATTTGTAAAAGTTCGAACAAGTTGAAAATATGTAGGGGTCAATCGAGAATTTAGAGCCTAAATATTGATCTTGTCGGAGCCAAGATTTTATTTTCAAAATTGGGTTAGGATAGATAGTACAAACTAAATGGATTTAGATCGGAATGTCGAAGATTGTAAACACGATGTCGGGTTTCAAAAATCAAGAATTTATTTAGGTGTTTTGTATAATAGACTCTGATTAATTCATAGAAAATTTCATCGAAAAATCATTCGTTACGCCAATAAATTGTTTCATAAACATTTGAAATTTAGAAGATAGGCGTGTGGAAATAAAAGGCTCTTTGACAAAATATTTATTTGCTATAGTTTGTGTAATCCCCAGGTGATGGAGGTTTGACAAAATTCGGTACTCTTTAGTGTTGGTGCTAGAGTATCTCCTATACACAAGTTATAAGATTATAGTTTGGACCAAGATTTTAAAATCTTGAATATCATAAAATTTTAGGGTTGAGGGTACCTTATAAACAAAAATTTAGGGGAAGGTTGAAAATAGAATTGGCTCGAAACATCAAAGATAATTGATTAAAGAAGTAAAATGTATAACATGTTGTAAAGGGAGAAATATGATTTGGGTTAGATGTTGAAAATAATTAAACGTACGGGTAATATTATAAGTTTGTAAAACGATTTATAATTGTGAAATCCACAAATGATTCATGAAATTTAGACTAACGAGAGAATAATATAAAATAGATTTCAGTTACAAAATTTTGATATTCAAAACTTTGAATTTAAATAAAAGTAAGGGATATAAATGAAAATGAAAACACAATAATTTAACCATTGACGAAAACGTTAACTTATCAAAACAGGTCAGACCTAAGTCTAAGGAATTTGCCCTAATAATCTAGAAGTGCGTTAGGATTGCAGCCAGTAAAAGAGGGTAGACAAGACCAAGCTAAGGTAAGAATAAGAGGGAGGATAGGGATACAGATAAGGATAAGGTAGAGCTACAAGCAACTGAAGCAAGTACTGGCTAAAGTCCTAAGGTTATAGACTAGATTATTTTTCTAATAACCTAATTCCCTATAACCAAGGCTCTGATACCAATCTGTAACACCCCAACCGATGGCGGAAACATCGGGATGTCACGTATTGATGATTGTTCAGTAGCTCATGGTAAATAATAAGTTTCAATAAATGATTTAAATAAATTACATACAATTGTTCTAAGAATTTGTACATCAAAATGAAAAATACTATCTACGCATCTTCAAGCAATAACTCTAATCTTCAAGCAAGCTATAACCTGAAACATGTTGAGTTTGAAAATATTTTGGGTCAACAAAAGTTGGTGAGAATTACATAGGTTTTGATAATTGAATAAAACTTGTACAATTCAAGTGTCATGGCAAGTCTAGTCCATATGTGAAAACATACTAGAAGTAAATCGAGTGCATAATCAACCCTTGTGACTGTTGTATTGTGGTCCATCCCATGCGCACATGGTTCACTCGATTATGTTGTGCGATAACAATCACCCACGCTACCTATGTAGGAGGCACGTATCCGGGTGGGATTGTCAGTCCAATAGATCTATCATTGTATACCGTCGGCTGATCAATGTTAATGATTATGCTAGAATATTGTGCTTACCCTAGTCATGTTTAAGACATAATGCAACATAGAATAACACATAGACACTTTATGATTGAATTGCATATAGAATGTTGTAACATGTTTCACCCCAAAAATAGTGAAAAGGAAAAAGGGGCTATGTAAAACTCACCTTGATTGTGATGATGGACTTACAAGAAATCAAAGAATTAGTCTTGCACCTAAGTACATTATAAATGATGCTTTAGTGGCTATCATTGTTATTCTATAGTTATAGTGTTTATTGAAAATATATGACTTTTAATAAAAATATATTAGAAGCCACGATTCTTAATTATAGACAAAGTATATTTTATAGAAACTAGTAATTAAATAAAGTTGATGTATGCATATTAGATAGAATAAAAATAATAGTAGATTATTAATAATTTATAATATTAATAATAATAAATATTTATCATAGTAGAAGTTCTTTTTGTTGCATATTATGACTAGTTTAAGGATGTATAAAGTTTACTAATAAACAAGGTATATAATGATATTTTAATGAACATGCTGGCTATATTAATTACAGGCATAAAAGAGGGAACCGATATTTAAAGAAACTACCGAACGCCGGTCACCTTCTACGGCTATCCGGTGACCGGAAAAATAAATAAGGATGAGTTTTGAAATTTTTGTTCGGCTCGGTTGACTTAGCCAGCGTATCCATGAACTGTGAGTCGTACAAAAGCATAAACCTTACCTCAATGGCATAACAAAAATATTTGAACGCCGGTTGCGGTACATGGTGTTTGACAGGGCTGAATTAGAGGGACTCCTATGAAATGAAAATGGGACGGGGTGATCACGTCGGAGTAGTAACGGTTGTTGAACTCGGTCCGAACAAATAATAGTGGTGGTCGTGGTGGCGTGACTATAAAAACGGTGCGGTGGTGGCTACGAGGAGGCAGCAAGACAAAACAAAAGCTTGTTAAGGACCTCGCGCATAGAGTCTTCGAGACGATGTAACAACATATCAGATGCGATGAGTGGTGGTTTGTGTGGCTTGCTACAGGCGGCATACGGAATGACACGTACAACGTACAATGAATACAAGCGAAGGGTTTGGGTTGTGTGCGTCCATCGTTAGGCAAGTCTTGGTATTTATTGTTGAAGAGAATAACAATCTTTGACGTTCATTCATGATGATAGGCATTGATCCCGGTCATTACCGTGATTTTAGCTCGAATAAATGAGACAGGCGTAAAGGGATTTCAAATTGAATAATGGTCAACTGTGTCATACTCCCATTCCATATTACCTCATCATATAATTTAGAAACCCATCATTTTTTTATTAACTGTTATCAATTCACGAATTTCGGTTATAAAATATTAAGAGTTCGATGAAGATATAGTTATTCAAAATACTTGAAAGATAGTATATCAAAACACAGAGAAACTATTTAATTTTAATTCTATTTTCATCTTAATTGAAAAACTTGCCATATTCTATTTGACTGAATCGTATTTAAGATAAATAAATGTCAATAATAATAATAATTATTATCTAAAATAAATACATAGAATGAGGTAAAATGTAGGGGTTATAGTTTATCGAGAAACTTTTGTATTTAACATAATTTATACAACTCGAAAATTGTTTAGCTTTATATTGAGTACAAATTTAGACATTGATTATAATTGTACGATGAAGAGAAAAAAAAACAAAAAAAAAACAAGACAATATATATATATATAAACAAATAAAATTGGGGAAAATTTTTTGCGAGGTTACAGCATCTTCCTATAAACTCTAAGAAAATCTTGTGGTGATCGATCTTACATAATCACCCCAAGGAATCTTATTTATCGATCTGTTTTGACCGGATAAGTACCCTTGGTGCCATTTCAATGTTATTCCTTCTAAGTTGACAACTGCATAATGCACTTTCAAATGTTTAGGGTTTCTGTGAATAAAAAAGTAATGATTGCATTTATACACCCATCCATCCACATCTTCGCCATTAAATTTGGGGAAATCCAAATTTCCCAATCTAGACAGTCTTTGATCTGGGTGATGGTGATTGTATAGGTGATTATTATTATTATCATTATTGTTTTGATTGTTATTATTTGGTTGGTGAGTATTATTATCATTATTACTGTGTTGATTATTGTTTTGCATCTGCATGTCGGTGATTTGTTGTTTAAGACTGTCAAACATCGATTGAAGGTTTAGGTTTAGTTGTGCTATGGCATTACGATTATGTTCTTGCAAGTTTTGAGAGGTTTTGATGAGCATGTTCTTTGAGGGTTTTTCCAATTTTTCCATTTCCTGTTGCTGGTGTTCGCCATTAATGGTGATCGAAGGTCCCGGAGCTAGAATCGATTAAGACCTGATACCAATGATAGAGCTTTGTTTAGTGAGAGAAACAAGAGAGAGGGAAAGAGAGAGAAAGAGAGAGGATTCAGACCAAACGAAGCTAGGGTTGTTCATACCCTGCTAACCATTTATAACGACCATTCAAACATATGTTCTCGCCTTATTGTTTAACCCTACAACTATGACATTCTTACACTATTGGTCCCTGTACTTCTAATACTCACTAAACAACTATTACAATATTACAAAAGTAACCCTTCAATTAATCAATTATCATTTTATCTGTATCACAATCCAGATTGATCAATGAGCTCCAGTTCCAGCATCTCTCGATGCAAATCAAATAGCCAGCAAAGAAATATTAAAAATATCCAGTCTTTTTATTTCAAGATTTAATAAAAAAAGGTTATTGCGACAAAGAATACATAAAGTTGTTGTGACAGCTTCAATCGCAAAAGACTATGCAACTAAATCAAACCAGATATAGATTTGATATAAGATTCACATCTATTGGGACAATCTATACATATAATAAATGAAATAGGGTATACCACATGATATCATGTGAGGCCTTCACACCTTTTGATTTTCCTTTAAAAGTCTTTTTTAATATATATATATATATATAATAAACGAAAAGGAGTATGTCACATGACACTATGTGAGGCCTTCACACCCCCTTGATTTTCCTTCAAAAGTCTTTTTTAATTATATTTTAAATAAAGATAACTGCTAACAATTATTTTAAAATTTCTAATATGTTGATTAATATTTCTATCTTTATCTTTTCCTTATATCCCCCTCACAATTTTTATACGTTAGTAACTTTTAAATACGACATTAAAAAATTACACCAAATTAATGAGTGTTTTATTATTTTTCTAACGAGCACCACCGTGCTATACAAAAAACGAAAAACACGCCTTTTTAGTGGGTTTTTGTTCATTCAGAAAAACACAATGTGTTTAGGTTATTCATTAATCATGTTAGGAAGTCACTAATAATGTTATGATATTATATATGCTTTTGTACCTACTATTACGTATAAGGCCTCAAGGGGCGCCTATAGATTTCTATTTCTACTTCACTGATTTTAACCAATTATACACTGTCACATCACTTCACTGATTTACTTCACCGAAACATTTTTTTGGAGGCAGAACTTAACTGATTCACTTCACTTGCTTATATTTTAGTATTTAATAAAACATTAATTAAACATATTATTAAACTAATAAAATAAACTTATATAAAAAAACATAAAATAACATCAATCCATAATCAAACCATTATGTAAAAACATAAATAAATAGTAGAAACACGACTGTATTAGAAAGTGTACTCTCATAGCTCTCCAAACCTTAACCCTCGGGTAGTTATCATTGTTTATGTTTCGGTATTGGTTACGGGCTACTTTAATCGCTTCATCTTCCTTTAAACCCGGATTGTCATTCATCGCATTGACGAAGAATTGCTCAAATATTGTGCACTTCGACTTTAAAGATACATACTTTCCATATATCGCGTCCGTTGAACGATTGTTTTCACCCATTTGTTCATTGAATCTTGTGACAACCGCTTTCCAAAAACTTTGCCTTCGCTCGGGTCCTTGCTCTTGAATAGCAATATAGCTATTCACCAAGGCGAGTCCATCCTCCAAGTTCCAAATTGGTTGTCGCACACGGTTTAGTGGGGGCGGGATTTGATTTGGATTTGGGTTTTGGTTTGCATTTGTGATCAACTTGAAGATGGAAAAGTGATAATATATTGATTAACGGTGTAGTAGGGGAGGGATTGGATTTGGATTTGGGTTTTATATTAAATTAACGGTCAAAAAATTGTTACCGTTTTATATTAAATTCATTCAAACGGTCAAGAAAGTTATAAAATAAATACTAAAAATCGACCATTGCAATTATTATTAATCAGTGTTGTAAAAATCGGCCTAGGTGCTAGTTGAGGGTCAGTATTGGAATAAGGACCTAGGCTGGGGTCCTAGGCGTAGGCGGTATTAGGCGGAGATTAGGCGGAGGTAGGCGGAAGTATGTGGAGGTAGGCGGAGGTAGGCGGCGGTCCGTTTTAAAAAGAAAACAAACGAAATGAGTTTAAAAAACAAGATAGATTAGACTTTACACACGATGGAAGAAGAGAAGTAAAGAAGAAATCTTGTTAATGGAGGTGACGGCTGAATTTATGCTATGTTCCCGAGTTTAACAAATGAATGAAGAGAAGGGAAAAAGAGTTAAGGAGGGAAAAGAAAGAGAGTGGAAAGAAAAGATTTAATCAACTAGTGTGTTCCCGAGTTTGAAGGAAATGGAGAGAAAAGTAAGGATTTTGTGTTTAAAATAACATTTCCTTCCAAATCTCTGCAATTTGGAAGGATGAAAAATGAAGGAAATGAACCAAAATTTTCCTTCCATTTCCCTCCCCTTCTCTCTTTAAAAAAACTCTGGAACACAATTTTTCCAAACATCCTTTCAAATCCTTTCTTTTCTTTCGTTAAATGAAACTCGGGAACACAGTGTTAAGGTTAGGGTTAGATGGAGGATAACATAAGTGGAAGATAGGAGGAGGAATCTTGTTTAAAAAGCTGCAACCAATTTTATTTTCTTTTTCATCTTTTCTTTTTAACTAATAAACATGTTTTATCCTCATAGTTTTAGGTTTTATCAAAATTAACCATAGACTTTTAGAAGTTAGTGCATTAAGATGTTGTACATATTGTTTTTTAGGTGGTACATATAGGTATATATGTAAGTATTTTTGAGTATTATGTGTATATATCTTAACGTATTTTCAAAAAACACCTAAATTTGTGTATATAATACACTATATATATAAAATACGTATAAAAATACCAAAACGCCTAATTCCGCCTAGTCCCGATTAGTCCCGACTAGTCCTTATGCTGGACCTTACCGCCCACCTAGCGCCTGACGACTTTTGCAACCTTGTTATTAATAGTTATCAGCTCGTTAACTAGAACCAGCAAGCGGTTCACGGGACCCCTACCAGCACGGGTGGCAGCGGTGTTACCGTGCTGGTAGTGGGGTACTCGTGCCCAATTCTGGTAGCGCCCGTCCCCCCTAAGAACCCGCTCACTACATATATATTTACAGATGTAGTCAGTGTGGTAACAGTCTTTTTTTATATATATTTTGATTACTAGGAACATTAATTACAAATGTTGCTAAGCTGGTAAGATGTAGCCTATGATTCTTAGACACCAGGTAAACCTCTACCTGATAAATGATAATTAATCACCCCACCATACACACCTCTTAAATCAATAATCATCATGGCATATCATTTGATACCAATTTTGTTGTTTTTTTCATGTTCGCATTCGCATCACAGTTTTAGAATGTCTTGAGCAAGTGACAAAGTTGTACAAAGACTTTACTCAAGCAAGATGTGTACACGTAGAAATAAAAATAGGTTTTATGAGTTACCGAGTATTGATCATTTAAAAAAAATTGTAAATGTAATTTATTTTTCTTCTTTTTATATATGTCTAGATATTTCTTTTATCCTTACCGAAGTGGCGAAGTAGAGTGAAAGAAAAACGGGTTAAGCTAAACGGACAAAACGGTCCAAGTTAATCTATGTATCTATTCATATTCGGGTAATTTGGGTTATGGCGGGAAAAATTAATGAGGTGGAAAGGATTAATAATAATAATAATAATAATAATAATAATAATAATAATAATAATAATAATAATAGCACAGAACATTCCCAGCCATTGTGTTGTCGCCTCATACAATTGATTCTCTGTTCAAGTAAGTTCCTCTTTTGCTGAATTGACTTCACCATTTATCCGATATTTTCTTTTATTTTATAAAAGTTCAAGGGTTTATTATTTATTTATTTTTGCTGAAATTACTTCACGAATTAATAGGTGTTTTCTTTAATTTCTTCTAGGGTTTAGTTAACCACATTTTGTTTTTTTATTTTTTTTTAAGTTCTAGTCTTTTTGTTTTTCCAAATTATTTCATAAGACGATTTCTTTGATTTTCAAAATTCAGTAGTTCTAGTTTTGTTTTCTTGGTTTAATATTAATTCCGTCTATGTACTGTTCAATTTTTTATTATTATTTTTTGGGTATTTCTATCTATATTGATATCTTTTGCCCTGCTATTAATCAGGAAAGTGATTATAACATCATATACCACTTACACTATGAATGCATATGTTACGACACCTTAGTTGATTCACATTTAATTTGCTTTGTATATGTTAAGGTGATCGACGACAATGCCGTCAAGTGTAAACTCAAATCGACCGAGAAAAAAGAAACCCAAGTTTGTTCATCCATCCAAACAACAATGGCACGTGAAGCAACCGACAAGGAACTGGTTGGAGCTTCCACCAAATGTAACGCTAAATATACTCCATAAAGTTGGTGTGATCGATATCCTTGAGAGTGCACAGAAAGTGTGCACTGCTTGGCGTAAAATCTCAAAGGACCCTGCTCTGTGGAGGGTCGTTTTTATGGGGGAATTCAGAGGTCACTCTGGAAATGCATGTCGAGAGATGTCTTACCAAGCTGTGGATAGAAGCCAAGGCCAGCTGCTTGATTTCAGCATAACTACGGTTTGCAGTCCTGACCTGCTTCTGTACGTTGCGGATAGGTATTGTAATAAGCCATTTTGTTCACTTCATTTTAGGCCTATTCAAAAAGCTTGAGGATTAGCTTGTTGATGGCTGTTTTGGTATCTTTGTCCATTAATGGATAAAAAAGTAGTTACTTGTTCAGTTGTTTATATGATTCAGTATTTTTATTTTAATCGCCTTTAATGTGTGTTCATGGGCTTATCAGATGATTGTATTTGTTATGGCATTTGTCTCTCATTGGGCCTTCCAAGTGATTGGATTGGTTTATGTTTCTCTTCCTTTAACAGATCAAGTCAGCTTAGACGCATAGGAATCTATTGGTGTACTGATCAAATGTGTGGAATCTGGAGTGAAGCTTTGAAGAACTTATCATTATTGGAGGAACTCATTATTGTCTGCACAAAGATTTCGCAACAAGATATTGAAGCTGCCGGCAGCTTTTGCCCCTTGCTGAAAACACTTGCAGTTTGCCGTCAGAATAATTGTCCACGTGGTATTGTTGATAATGAGTTAGCCTTAGCAATTGGGAAACATTTACCTCAGTTAACTCACCTTGAACTCACCGGGAACAGCATGACAAACGTTGGGTTGCAGGCCATTCTAGATGGTTGTCCTCACCTTGAATCACTTGACTTGCGTGGGTGCTTGAACCTTGATCTTAAAGGGGACTTGGGGAACAGATGTTCACAACAGATTAAGTGTTTAAAACTACATAATGATTCTCGTGAAGAGGGTCCACCTATATGTGAGAGTAAGACATGTGATGACTCTGATGATGAATATGATGAATACTCTGAGTTCGCTTCAGATTATTCTGATGATGGTTCAGATCATTCTGATGATGGTTCAGATCATTCTGATGCTGGTTCGACTGGGAGAACTTGAGTGAGACGATGGATTCCATGGACAACTAAGGAAAACTGGTATGTAGAAAGGTGAGTTGTAGGGATGTTACCTCAACATTTATAATGTATCGTTATGTATATTAGCACGGACATTAATTGCGGTTGATGTTTTTCTTCTGAAGGTGTAGCTGTCATTACCAACTTTTGAAGGTGTAGCTAAGAACAATGTTCTTCTCTTTTTGGCATCAAGTTTATGAAGAAATTGGGTAAATTTTAAAGTTGTTTGTTCTTGAAATTGAAATGCATTTACAGGTCTACAAATGTAAGAATGTATCACTAAAGATATGATTGCATTTCTTACTACATAATCTTGTGCTATGGTGGCGTTTGGTTGGTATTTTTACCACTATTGGTATTGATTAATACGGGCATTGGTTTTATATTAAACTCCAATAGTAATGGGTATGAGTTTGGTTTATGAATATGATTTGGGGTATCATTCATGAATATGATATTTGGCTTGTTAAGGCTAGGTATGATAGATATAATACAACAAAATAGGAATATATTAATGTGTAAAACCCCATTACAGAACCATATAAATTTCATTCAGAAACGATTTATTTAGTTAAAATCATAAGGCGCATAAGCCTTGCTTGTGACCTAGGCGAAAGGTGAAAGGCGAAAAAAAAACAAAGAAAGAGAGGGCCTGAGAAAAAATAAAAGCAAATAAAATGAAAAAAAAATAAAAAACATATTATGTGTTACTGAGAAAAAATAAAAGCATATAAATGAAAAAAAAAAATTAAAAAACATATTATGTGTTGGAGTAATACTACTCTTCAAATAAATAAACAAAAAAATAATATTTAATACCGTCTAATTAATTCCAAAAGTTCTAAAATAGTGAAGATTCAAATGTAATTTCAAAACTTGAATGTTCTAAAGTTCTAGATATTCTATAGTGGACAAGAGTTTTGAATGAAAATTGCTTAAATCGGTAATGTGAAAGCTTATATTGCAGAGAAGATCAATAATTTGCAATGAATATTGATTAAAAAAAGTTATAATTTGTTATTTAGTGTGTCTGGAGAACTGAAGCGAGGGCGTAGGAAACCGAAGCGCAATTAAATGGTCTAGCTTGAAAAATGGGCCTAGACGTATGAGACGAGCCATTTAATAACTATTTAGAATGATACTTTGATGATAAATATATGTGTTTTGCCACTAGTCACAATTTCACTATATATGGCTTAAACTTTCTGCTTCATTATTTTCCTTTACCATTTGTGAATTCACATTAAAGTAGACTTTAGCTACATTTTGGAGATTCTTATGTTCTTTTTAACGACAAACGTCATTTAATTCATGACCAAAGATATATACATGTTTTGTGCAAGCAAGTCACTTGGCACAAAACACACTATTACATCGACCAATCAACTTCACCTATACAACCGGAAAGATAAGTTAGAGCAAAGCATTACAAGAAAGGCAACTATCCCACACCGAATCTTGCCTCTTCGCTCTATATGTGAGCCATAAGAACGACATGGTTTGAATCTCACCGAAGATCTGGTCTGTTGAAGCTCTTCTCCCAACAAAAATCAACTAGTTTCGCGCTTGCCATATTGCCCAACAGGAAGCTAGAATAATTACCTGGCAGAAGCTTTTCTTGGCGCCGGATACACCCATTGCTCATGTACTTTGAACAACTCAGAAACTTTGGAGACAGAAAATGGTACCAAGTTGCACCAGACCGAAACTTTATTCCAGATAACATTTGCAAGTACAAGAGGTGAAAAGATGATCCATATCCTCATCCTCAATGCTGCATAACCTGCACAATGGAGACCCGTGTATCATGTTTCTTTTTATCAGCCCTTTTAGAGTCGGTAACCTATTTTATTGAGCCCTTCACCTTAAAATGTTGATTTTTTTGGGTGCCCACTTTACCCAGACGTATGGCTTGTAACAATCGAAAAACTGATAAGTGGAACTTATTTATGAGTTATTGATTATTCAAAATAGATTATGCGTTTTAGAAAAGCAGGGGTGGAGCTGCTTATAGATTATTGCGTTTTGGTAGCCTAAACAACTGATTATCTGCGTTTTCAAAACGCAATCCCAAACACCCTCTAAATCATCCATCTTTGATCGGTGATGGGTTATTCATCAACCAATGAGGAATAAAGAAAGATACTATACATATCTGATCACTCATGTCACCTGTTGTATAATTATCAAACTCACAAAACACATGTTGAACATGAGTCTGAACTACTGACTCCATACTAGAGGTGCACAAAAAATCCAGAACCGGGAAAAAAACCCCCGGAACAAGGTATAGTTATAACGAGTTATTTAGGAACCGGATCCGTATTTCACCCTACCAACCGGGTACGCATAGGGACGACAATCAAACCCGAACCCGATGGGTAAACCCGAAACCCGACACATTTGGGACGGGTTTGGGGTCGGGTAATAAGGTACGGGTCCGGGTATGGGATTAGTTTTTATTTTTTTTTTGCGGGTTTGGGACGGGTTTGGGATTTGATGATACACCCGATTACCCGATAAAGTATACCCATTTACCCGATTAGATACCCAATATGTTTTCTTTATATTCTTTTTAAGTACGTATGCATAATATATCTAATTGTCCATCTATATTACCATCTTGTGCTAGAAATTACCAAAAAGTAGCGTATACTATATGTTATCTATGTCTTAGAGTGTTTTTATATGAGTTAAGTATTTTATATTCATACATCGTAATCATTTACACGTATATTAAATAATTCTAAATGTAATTGGTTAGTAGTTATCCAATAGATACCTGACCGGTTTATGGTCGGATATACCCGATGGGTAAGTTTTAAAAATTAATGGGTTTACCCGAAACCCGCGGGTATACCCGACACCCGATGGGTAATTACCCGAGATAAACCCGACGGGTTTTGGGACGGGTTTGGGACAAGCATACGTAATCGGGTATGAGGTTGGGATTACCTATGCGTACCTAGGGTATAGAATTCGATGCCAAAAACTGTACCCGGAACGTGGCCAGATATGTAGCCATTTATACCCAGAACCGTTCCCAGGTTTTTTCAATACCTGGTAGTGGTACTTGTTTTCTCAATACACAGAATATTTTCAATTTTTATGCTTTTAAATGTTATGTATTTGTAATATTTCAACTTTCAAATATATATGCACTTTTGTGTTACTTGTATAAATATTGCATATTGATTTTTATGTTTTTTGGGGTAAAAAAAAGTGTAGTAGAAAACTTAAAATGTAGAGGCTCGAACTCAGGGGCGGACATAGGGCTTAAATAGGGGTCGCGGATGTTGCGGCTCAACTTCGAGCGCGTAGTGGAAAATTAGTGGAAAATTTGTTTTTTTTTTTACGAAATTTGGAAAACGTTACTACTAAAATGAAAAAAAAAAAAATGAAAAACGTTACTACTGATTTTGTGGCCTAGATCCGCCACTGCTTGAACTATTATTTTCTACAACCGGACCGGGGGTTTTTTTTTTCAGTAACTAGAAAACCAGGTTCTTGGGTATCGATTATTGAAGAACCGGTTTAAAACCTGACTCAAACCGGATACACCATGTATGGTTTTTTAGGCTAGAACTAGAACCGGATCAAAACTGGTTATTCACATACTTCTCTGTCCCTTCACATGTGTTCACAACCTCACCACCATGGTGTACTCTTAGTGGGCAAAAATCTACAAACAGCCCCTAAAAGTTATTTTCAACCCAAGTCCATAGAAACATTGATTGGACCTAAAACTTGGATGGACTATTATAACTATGAAATTAATAAATAATTATATTTACGGAATTTGATCTATATAAAAAGTACTTTTATGGAACCTAATGTTTGTTTTTCTTTAGAAAACAAATTTTAAGATTTTACAGAATGTGTTTTTTATTTTACATTTAGAGATAGTATTTTCCATACAAAATACTATTTCTTCCTCTTTACAGTCTACCGAAACATAAAGTAATAACTCATTCTATTCCCACATGGTAATTAAATAAGGCCATGTAATGACCAGTGTTGTAAAAAGCGAGAGACTAGTCAATGATTAATCGTTGATTGGTCATCTACTGATTAATTTCCAGATGATCACTCAAATAATCCGTAGTCTCCCAAGTCGGAATAAAATCGATCCAAATCGGACCTAAAAGCTCAAAATAGGTAAAAAAAGGACCATATCGAATATGTAGAGCGACTTCTTACCTTATTTTGAACCACAATCGGGCCAATTTCCAGCACAAATGCATATTCCCTGGTGTCGTTGCTGAAGAACCCTAAATAGTGGCGGGGGGGGGGGGGGGGTTGGGAATTAGGGTTAATTACGTTTATCTTTTAACATTTAACCCCCCATATTTTGTTAGTTTATATTTGGTCCAAAACTTATAAATTTATACATAAAAAGTCTGATCTGATTAATCACTAGTCTCCAACCCACGGGGCAACTAGTGCCTAGCTAGTTCTACAACATTGGAAATGGTAATGATCCATTTTATTCTTTTGTGCATTCTATTCAGTTGCCCATTCTATTACTCATACCAAACAGACCATTATGCGGTATTTTTGTAGATATGAAGCAAAAGAGTATGTTACATTTTAGGGATGATCTCGGTACCGTACCTGTACCGAACCATACTTATAACCAAAAGTATTGATTTCAAAATTCGTCAAATCTGGGTATGGTAGCAATACTGAAAATGCTCTATACGATACGATATTCGAAGTAGGGGTGTACAAAAAAGCTCGCTGCTCGAGGCTCGCTCGAAACTCGCTTGAAAAAAGCTCGGCTCGTTTACAACCATAATTCGAAGGTAAAAATGTAGGCAAAAAAATACCTTACGGTACCGAATCAGAATTACCGATACGGGAAAAAAAAAAGAAGCAAAAATAGGTAGTGAATTTCAATCGGTTCAAGTATCGACGCTGAAATGCTCTGATTAGTTGACGTGTCAACATGGTCTCGTAGAGTGTTTATCAACGATTCTTTTGCTCTTCAGGTTTTGATTTAAACAACCTCTGAAGTTGAGTAGTTATAGGGTTTATCTTTTGCTGAAATTACTTCATGCTTTATTTAGCACCTTTCTTTCATTTTACAACTCAGTATTTATGTTAGGGCTTCTTGTTTAATATGTCATGTATTTCACCTTTTTATGCCAATCACATGTTCTTCTTTTGCCTGCTAATTGTTACTGCATCAGCTTCATAAAATGTATTTATTTATGTTAGGCCATTTGATTATATATTATGTCATCTGCAAATTGTTAAGGCCATTTGATTATTATAAACTTACTAATAATAAAGTGATTTATTATAGCATTTTAATTTTCTTTGTGACTGTTTTAACAAGTGAAAATGCAATCAAAATCAAAATCCATTCGGCGAAAGAAAAAGAAATCCAAGTTCGTTCAGAAACTCAAACAGCCATGGCGAGTGCGGTTACCAACAAGGAACTGGTTGGAGCTTCCCTCCGATCTAACCGTCAATATACTCCATAGAATTGGTGTGTTTGACATCCTTGAGAATGCCCAAAAGGTTGTGCGCTGCGTGGCGTGAAATCTGCAAGGACCCTTCCATGTGGAAGGTCATTTCATATGGCCAGAAGTTTAGTTCACAGCCGAACCATATGTCAGGATGTTTGTAAGTTTGCTGTGGATAGAAGCCAAGGCCACACTTGGTTGATATAACCATCATTGCTTTTGTACTCCTCAGCTTCTTCAGTATGTTGCTGATAGGTACATTTTTGCCTAATATTGACATTCATAGATTACCCTGCATTCTGAATTATTATTATTATTATTATATTTTTTGAATAATTGATTTGAAATCTTTCCATAAACTTCACTAAAATTGTTTTCTTTTTGTTTTTTTTAGACTTCTTTTTATAAAATTTGGGGACATATAAAATGCAAAAATGTAGTGAAAGTTTTAAGAGTCATTAATCGAATGTATAATCTTCAAATTTATGATATGTTTGGATTTTGTTTGTGCTTTCTTTCATTAACAGGTCAAGTCAGCTTAGACGTCTAGAAATTGTGTGTCCTGCTGTTGAGATAAGTGGAGTCTTGAGTGAAGCTTTGAAGAAATTATCATTATTGGAGGAACTCAGCCTTTTCAGAACAAACATTTCGGAGAAGCCGTCGAAGCTGCTGGCTGCTATTGCCCCTCTTTAAAAACACTCAAAGTGAACCAAGGTGCGGTTAGATTATTCGATGTTGATGATGGATCTGTATCTGTATCTGTTCAGAATGAGACAGCCTTAGCAATTGGGAAAAACTTACCTGGTTTGACTCACCTTGAACTCATTGGGAACAGCATGAATAACATTGGTTTGCAGGCGATTTTGGGTGGTTGTTGTCACCTTCAATCACTTGACTTGCGTGGGTGCTTGAACCTTGATCTGAACGGATACTTGGGGAAAAGATCTTCACAACAGATTAAACATCTCTAATACTTCTCATTATACTCTTGAAGGGTATCCACATAGTTATGTTGTTTTAGATGATTCTGAGTCTGGTTCTGGTTCTG
>JAUTDX010003778.1:0-43253 GCA_030844895.1 Ambrosia x helenae | reverse complement strand
TCAGCCTACACCGTTGGTTTCCCCGCCTCCTGCCAATCGACACCGCAACCATCTCCTTTACCATCCACATGATCGACCCTAAAGAACCACAGGGATTGGAGATGGAGGTGGACACTGGACGGGTGTTGCCTACTGATGTTTAACGAGGATTAGGGGCGGGGCTGGATTATGTTGAGGACGATTATGGGGAAGAAGAAGGTTATTGCTGAGCCCGATGCCAGCTTTTCTGATGGCTCAAAGTCCGAAGGTGGGGTTACTGTCACTGGGGCTTTTGCCCCTGGCTGGGCGCTGACGGGCGACAGCGTTTTTTGGATGTGGAGACCTGTCGCCAATTTCTGGCCAATGTTATTCCACCGGCGGAGCGTGCATTTCAAGCTACACGCTCCTGCAATGATCTGTGGATGACCATGTTAAGAGCTTAGCGAATTTCTTATCTACCTCAGCAGAGATTGCGCGTCAATTGGGGTCTTTAACTCATGAGCGGGAGAGAGTTATGATGGAGATGAAGCTTGTGGTGAGGAGCGTGATAGGTTGAGCCGGAATTGAAACGGGCTAAGTGGGATGCTGTGACCTTCCATGAGGAGAGGGACAAGCTGAAAAACCACCTTTATGATAGAGAGCAGCAATGGGTTGAGGCGTGTGCCAAAACCAACAAGAAATTGGAAGCTACTGCAGCGCGTGAGCAGGAAGCGCAATGGGGTTTTAGTGAGGCTTCCAAGGAAAATGTGCGCTTGGGCGATATTTTAAAAACAGCGCAATGATGCCTAGGTGTGGCTCGTGACCGGCTGAGAGAGAGAAGGATGAGGAGTTAGCTGATTTGAAGAAGGAGATGGCAGAGTTGGAGGATCGCAACTTGAAGTTGCAGCAGGAAAACGTAGATCTGGATGGTGAGCTGCTGGACACCGGAGAGGAGGTGCGCTTGGCGCAGGAAGATCGTGAGTGTCCTGAGGTTTGCTCTGATCCTTTCTTTTAGTTTCCTCATGTTTTTTACTTCGTCTTGTAGTTATGTTTAACTTTATGCTTGTAGGTTGCCCATTATGTGCGAACATGTGATGAAGTACGCAAATGCCGTCGCGGGGGTGAATGCGGCTGCGAAACTCATGGGTCGCAAGGCTGGATTCCTTGAGGGCTATCAACACACGAAGGACGGCAAGGCGTTGGAACAATTTGCCTTGTATGATAAGGACCTTGACGCCGTCCTCGCGAAAAAGGCTGCGGAGTATGACAACTTGAAGCTGGAGTTAGTAGACTTTGTTATCAGCCACCGAGATCGCCCTTCTTGTTATGAACTGAAGCAGTCCTTCGACAAGCAAGGCCTTGTGCATACAAGATGTAAATATGCTATGAAAGAAGGTGTAGAAGGATGTGGAGGCGGAAGGTGACAAGCCTGAAGAGAGCGAGAAGCTGGAGCTGTCCGGCTCTGATGAAGATGATTTCAGTGATGCCTCTTCGGACTTTAAAGCTTAGTGGTCCTCTCCGCTTCTTTCTTTTTGTTATGTCTGTATGCTATTAAAAACAATGTTGACGCATTATGTTTGTGTTGCGTCTTTTATTTGGTTTGTAAGACATCTGACTTTGAATGTTCTACTGCTTATTTTAGTTGTTCGTATGCACACTATTTTTGCAATGTTTTTGTTTGACAAGGATGCGCTTGAACGCCCACGTGTTTGTTGTTATTGCAATGTTTCTGGGCATAATTTGTGACAACTGCTTGAACAGGTTTCATGTTTTTAGATGCGGTGTATCTTAACCATACAACGCGCGTTTTGAGTGCTGCATGTTAGCTATGCGACATTTGGTTTATGAATTGCTTTTTAATTTTGCAATTGAGTTTAAGTATTATGCTTTAGCTGCGCAACATTTAGTATTGCGCGATACATTTTAACTATGTACTGCGGAGTTTAGGAATTGCATTTTATCTATGCAATTTAGTTTAAGTTTGCATTTTAACTATGCAACGTTTAGTTTGCGTAGTACATTTTAACTATGTACTGTGCACTTTAGGAATTGCATTTTATCAATGCAATTTAGTTTGAGTGTTGCATTTTAACTATGCAACGTTTAGTTTGCGGAGGACATTTTAACTATGTACTGTGCAGTTTAGGAATTGCATTTTAACTATGCAATTTAGTTTAGATTGCGCCTTAGCCATGCAATGTGTAGTTTAGGCGTTGCATTTTAACTATGCAACGTTTTGATCGCGCCTTGTATCTTACACCATACAATGCGTAGTTTAGGTGTTGCATTTTTAACTATGCAACGTTTAGATTTGGCATTGCATTTTAACTATGCAATGTTTAGTTTGCGCATTGTATCTTATCCATACAATGTTTAGTTTAGGAGCTGCGCTGTGCTGGGTATTGTTGGCTTGATCTAAGTGAAGGGAATGAATGACAGTAGTATAGATGTTTAAAAAGCGGGAAGTTAATTGCATTCATTCAATTAGCTGGCTAAACAGCCTTCATTACAACAGAAGGGTGAATTACATATAGCATTTTCTGAGCTGCGCCGCGTTCCATGTGCGCGGTACAGGTTTGTCTTCCAACGTTGTTAGCTTGTATGCTCCTTTGCCAAGGACCTCCGCAATGCGGTATAGTCCTTCCCAAGTGGGAGTCAATTTTCCTTGTGGTACTGCGCCGTTGGCTTCATTATTTCTGAACACAAAGTCTCCTGCTTGGAAAGCATTGAGTTTGACTCTGGCATTGTAGTATTTTTCCAGCTGCTTCTTGTAGTTTGCTTTCTTTACAGCTGCCAAGTCTCGGCGCTCTTCCAGTAGCTCTAGATTGAGGTGCAGCTCAGATTCATTGTTGGTGCGGCTTGCCGAGAGGACTCTGGCGGAGGGGCAGCCGATCTCTGCTGGGATCATAGCCTATGAGCCATATGTCAAGCTAAAAGGGGTTTCACCTGTGCTTGTCTTTGTGAGTGTGCGATTTGCCCATAGCACATTGGGCAACTCCTCTGCCCAGGCTTTCCCTTTGGTGCCTAGTCTTGACTTGATTCCCTCTACCAAGCTGCGATTGACGCGTTCCACTTGGCCATTGCCTTGTGGATACGCAACCGAGGTGAAAACTGGTTGGATGTGTAGATCGTCATACCATTTCAGTATCCCCTTGTCTGCAAATTAGTTCCATTATCCGTGATAATCGTCATGGGTAGGCCAAAGCGACAAATAATAAATTCCCAAATAAACTTTTTCACTTGCTTTGCTGTAATTTCTACAAGTGGCTTGGCCTCCACCAACTTTGTGAAGTAATCAATGGCGACTATCAAATATCTTCTATTGCCCGTTGTCATCGGAAATGGTCCCACGATATCAATTGCCCATTTTTTAAATGGCCATGCGGAGGTTACTGGGATCAAATCGTTTTTGGGGCGCAGGGTGTTGGGCGCATGGCGTTGGCATGAATCACAGCGGCGGATGATTTTCAGTGCATGCCTGGCCAGTAGTATCCTGCATTCATGATTTTCACCACGACTATGCGCGGCCCTGCGTGTATCCCATAAATTCCTTCATATATTTCCTGAACCAAGTAATCTGCATCGACCGCATCTACACACCTTAGTAGCGGCTCCAGATAAGATTTGCGGTACAACACTCCATCTTGCATTTGGTACTGTAGGGCTTTGTGTTGTATTTTCTTTGCTTCTGCGCGCTTATCTGGGAGTGCGCCGGTGGTGAGATAAGATACAATCGGGGTCATCCAGCTGTCAACACCCGTTTAAATAACGTGGACTTCCTTGGGTGGAACAGACGGCTCATTCATGACTTCTACTCGGACCTCTTTTGCTAAATGGCCAAAGCTAGTTGATGCCATTTTGCTTAGAGTGTCCGCCGTCTTGTTTTGACTGCGGCTGATGTGGTCGATTGTGCAGCTTGCGAAGTTGGTCATGGATTCTTTGGCTCGTTGGAGATACAGGATCATTGACATGTCTTTTGCTTCATATTTGCCCGTGATTTGTCCTGCAACCAACATGGAATCGACACGCGCAAAGACGGGTCTGGCCCCTAGCTTTTGTGCTAAGCGCAGTCCTGCAAGAAGGGCTTCGTACTCGGCTTCATTGTTTGTTGTCTTGAATTCTAGCCAGATTGCGTATGTGAATTCTGCACCTTCTGGACTTACGATTCTGATGCCAGCACCAACGCCCTCCTCGTTCGATGCTCCTTCGGTGTAAACATCCCAAATGGCTTTGTCATCGCATGTCGGCTGTGTCACTTGCTCTGCTTTGCATTCTTCGACTTTTTCTTGTGGTACCTCTGCTATGAAATCTTTTAGGGCCTTTGATGGCTGAGCGAGTTTAATAAAAAATGGCGTGTTCACCCAACTCGATGGCCTATTTTGCCAACCTGCCTGACAGTTCCGACTTTGACAGCACATTGTTTAGGTTGTAGTCGCTTAGCACGTTGATTGGGTGGCCTTGGAAGTACTTGGATGACACGTTTCACGTAATTTATTTTTAATACCAAATTACTAAGACAATTAATATATAAATTCACATAAAGCAAGAGAGTATAAAGCAAAGAATTGACATTAAAAACAATAATATAAGATATAGTAGACAACATTAAAGAAAAAACTATATCTCATGTATAACAAATGTTTAAAACAAAATTTGAAGATGAACTTGTATAATCACAAAGTACAAAATAGACAACTTTTACCATAGCAAAATGTAGGTAAAAGTTTATTGTAAAATTCATAACTAAAACAATGACAACTTTTACCATAGCAAAAACAATTACCGACGTTGTTATAAGCTATGTAGCAAATCTGTTACAATGGCATTTTGCTACGGATTTGACCATAGCATATACTGGTTTTATACCAGATTTACAAATGGGAAAATTTCTAGAATTGACGAGTTGACATTCAAGTTAATGGACTATACATGCATATTTAAGTCTTGACTAAATAGCCCATGGATACGATCCTCTTGATTTTAGCCTACATTTTTTCATCTGCAGGCTATTTTGACTATTGTTTACACTAGGTGGATTCCCCGCGCGCGTTGCGGCGAGAAGTTCTGTTCCGCTACGTTTCTCATTTGCATATCATGGCTAGAGGGTTGAGTTCAGCACTTGTTTCAAAAGCTATCGTGAGTGTCTATTTGACTTCTATATGAAAAACTACAAAAATTTCCCTTTGAGCCTATTTGGTTGTGGTAGAGAAGCGACTACTTGATGGAGTTAAATCCAAGCGGAAAAAAATTAACACACATATTACCTAAGAACGCGGAACATCAAACATTAACTGCAAATGTATTCTCAAATAACTTGTCTTTTTGTGATATGGGATAAAAGTTGGATACTTGCGAATATGAATAATCCCCATAACAAACGCCAAATTTAACATGGAAATCATGGAAACCAAAAGCAAAACGAAAGCGAAAACAAAGAGATGAATCGTAGTACATTTTGAAGTAGTTATATTATAATATATGTAAAGGTCAACTGCATAGAAGATTTTGTGTGCATAGGAAAGGCTAAAGGTGATGAATACAAAAGTTGTCATAGTTATGTAAGTGTCATGTTTACATATTTTATGTTGTAGTTGCCGTTATGTTGAACATGTCATAAAAATATTAACATTTTGTTTTTCTTGGTGGATTACGTTTTCAGCCATTGTTGCATCCTTGTCTGCCTAATCTGGGTACCTAGGTCGCTTGGTGTCGCTGAAGGTTCCTATGAATGTTGACTCAAATATTTGGTTCCATATTTCTGACATGAAACAAAATAACCAAGTATCCAACTTATTTCATAGCCCAAACATCTATAGAACTAATAATACCGCAATAAGTTCAAAGTTAAGTGATTCTCATCACATTTAACAGCAGGAACTTCAAACAAAATAAACAGCAGGATCCTAAATCAAAATAAACTAAATGACTAAATCTGAAGTTCTTACATCCTTAGTATTTAAATTCCTAGTTTCCAAATGTTTTCAAAGGTCAAACATCTCGACTAATATTTTATTCGAGTTCGGTATCAACCATGAAAAAAATCCAGCTAAGTTTAAAACAAATCTATCTATTCTACTCCAATTTAAACACTGATTATGAGTTCAAAAGTGTACATTATGAAAGAAAATAAAGCAAAATAACTCACGAATGGTTAAGAGATATTTGTGCATGTTCGCTTAGTACTTCTTGGAAGCGCCCCTTGTGATTCAAGCATTTGCTTATGATGCTCTGCACAATCAAATACAAACAAAAACCCCAAAAATTAGAAAAAAAAAATGGTATGTTCTTACTTAATGCTTGAGGTTCAGTGATGTTTTATGATGCATCATTTTGGTATTGGTTGTCAGCATTAACCTCTTGAACCAGTTGGATGACTTGTGGTTCAGACAACTCAGCTGTAGCCTGAATTTCAGCAGCACATTCACCTTTGAAGTGTGTAGAGCTATCTCTGTTGGTGCATAACCCATTAGAATTTTGCCATTCTAACTCCACTTCCATACACCATCTGCATCATGATTAATAATGTCCTAAGCCTCCAACAATGTTTTCAAACTCTCTAAATCAATATTATTTTCATGTAGATATTTGACTAATTTGCTGTATTGTTAAGGTTGTTTAACTTGAAGTAGACACACCTAGTGGTGGAAATTTCCGCTACGACTCAAAACATGATAGAAAATACACATTTTTTCTGGTTACATTTCTCCCTGTCTAAAAACGACCATTTTGTTAAACAGGTCGACTGCCTAACATGTTCAATTAAACATGTTGAGCCACCACCAACCAGACACGTTTAGATAAATGGTCAAAAGGATTGTGTTAGGGGTACACGATTTTAGGAGTGCGTTTTAAGTTCGATATTTTTACGCGAACAAAATATGGATCATATTTGGGGTAAACGTCCTGAAAGTCTGGAAAGTAAGTATTCCGTCGAATTCTTGGATATAATAGTGAAAGACGTGTCTGCAAAAATACTTAAAAGTGCATTTTCTCAGGAATCAAAAATTGACCGAGACATCCCCAGTGAAAAGAAGGCAATGCCTCACCTACCCATAGTGTTTAGTACCATGGGCGACTTCGATGTAGGATGAGAATGATGCTTCGTAGCTAAAAGACTAACCTTGTATGGAAAAGTTCCCAAATTATGACATTATTTTAATGAAAAACATAGAAAGCAACAGTAAAGCTCATTGTATTGATCAAGTTCATAAAAATAAACACAAATGTAATGGTAAGAAAATCTGTAACGGCAAGTTGTTGGTACAAATGTTTCGAGTCAAAATGATAACAACTTATGTACTTAATATGATCTTGCTTGCATATTGAGAAAGGTTGGTATGAGACTTTTGACATTTATTTTGCAAATGTATAAAAAAGTAATATCTGAACCTTTTGTAAATCATAAATAGATGCAGAGTATTAACTTGTCAACCCCACCTATCTGTCTAAAAAGAGGCCATGAGTAAAAATCTCTTGTCAAATGAAAATCAATGCTTTTTAGAAATTGACCTTGTGACTACGTACTTGCTAAACGAAGCACTTGCAATCCATTACCAGTTGTACATGTTGTCATGTTTTACTAGCTTCACTTGCAATATATACATGTTTTACCAGCTGTAAAGAAAAAGATTCAAAAGGCTATTTAAACATAAGGGCCTTAAAAAACTTGAAAATTCGGTAGCACAACATTTTTAGCATCAACAATAGGAATATCACTACTCAAAATCAAACAATAGCATGTACCTTTCACGTAATCAGTGAGTCTCATAGTAGAAATATACCCAAACCTGTGAAGAAATTGACAAAAAAAACATATTTAATAAATCCTAGATCTATCATACCAAATATAGAAATATATTAAATATGTGAATATAATTTCCAACCAACCTTTTTAAGCCGAAGCATAAGTTCATCGTATGTAGACTATCTGGATATCAATCCACCTGATCCTCCATTTTCGTATCGTTGGTTTCCACAGCCCTATGTATGCTAGTTATGGTATATTCAGTTGTGACCTGGCCATTTTGCTACAGAAGACGATTAAAACTAAACATATGAACGATGCTGGCTGTTGAAATCGGAAGCATAATATAAGTTTGGTTTATATATTCTCCATCTTCCCATATAAAATACATCCTTCAAATCGAGTTAATAAAAAGTCAAACCCAACATATTTGAGGCAAGCCTCATTTCTGCGTAATGTTGGCCTTGGCCCTTTCTATACTTCGCTCAAATATATGAAGATCATAATTAATGTACAACATATTGGATGATCATATTTCTTGATTAAGATACTGCCTTTCTTAATAGGTCCTTCAAATGTTAAAAAAATCATATTACAATCTAAGAATGTCTAAATTTAAAAACAAAATTATAAAAAAAAATCTAATTTTTGGTGCAGTATTGTTCTCGTTGTTTTCCATGCTTTGACTTTTGAGTAAAACTCTTGTTTTTAAGGTAGTTTCACAGTAAGCTAGGTCAAAATGGCACAACCCTGTTATTTCCTTTCAAGTAATTTATTGACAACATTTCATATTCAAACCAATAATATGTAACTGAATCAAGGTGAAAGTCAAAGATTACACACACAAAACTGATCATTACCGCTTTCAAGATGTATGAATCAGCTGAGTCATCCAAGAAATCGCAGTTTAATTCGGAGGAAGAACACAAAATTTTTATCGATGCCCTAAATCATCATCATCAAAGTGAACAGAGGTTAAACCACAACCTCAACATTATTAATGATGTCCTGGAACGAACGCTTCTGTACCTTATCAATGATAAAGAAAATCCCAAAGAAGCCCTATAATTATGTGTATCTACGGCTGATGGAGGCGGTGAGGTTGCAACCGCCAATAGCCGGTCTGGAACCTTTTTTCCCTGTTGATTGTTATGTCGCCACTGTAAAAGAGGTAGTAATCACTCATGAGGAGTTGCTGGCAACACCAGAGAAGAACACGTGTAGTGTAAAATGGTGTACATGAAATTATATAGACGCGTGTAAACGTATGTGGATGCATCTCATTGGAAGGATACTATTCATCTATCTTTTAATTCATACATAGTATAATGTGTACTTTAGCATCATATTTTGTGTAGGCTAAGCCTAGCCGTCTTAGCCCGTGGAACATGTTTGGCATCGTCTAGTTGACTCTTTTTCTCTTTGTCTATTTTTCCACGGCTGAATATTTCATTCCGTAAACTATGAAGCTCAACTTCTCTATCTTAGTAATTTTCACTTAAGAAAACCATTTTCTTAAACTTTTAAATCAAACCCGGTTCAACCGTAAATTGACATTATAAACATGGTTATTTTTTTCTTAAAATGAGAGGGATAATATGTGTTTATGGTTGCAAAGTTTAAGTAATTTTTACAACAACAACAACAACAACAACAACAACAACAACAACAACAACAACAACAAACAACAACAACAACAACAACAACAACAACAACAACAACAACAACAACAACAACAACAACAACAACAACAACAACAACACAACAACAACAACAACAACAACAACAACAACAACAACAACAACAACAACAACAACAACAACAACAACAACAACAACAACAACAACAACAACAACAACAACAACAACAACAACAACAACAACAACAACAACAACAACAACAACAACAACAACAACAACAACAACAACAACAACAACAACAACAACAACAACAACAACAACAACAACAACAACAACAACAACAACAACAACAACAACAACAACAACAACAACAACAACAACAACAACAACAACAACAACAACAACAACAACAACAACAACAACAACAACAACAACAACAACAACAACAACAACAACAACAACAACAACAACAACAACAACAACAACAACAACAACAACAACAACAACAACAACAACAACAACAACAACAACAACAACAACAACAACAACAACAACAACAACAACAACAACAACAACAACAACAACAACAACAACAACAACAACAACAACAACAACAACAACAACAACAACAACAACAACAACAACAACAACAACAACAACAACAACAACAACAACAACAACAACAACAACAACAACAACAACAACAACAACAACAACAACAACAACAACAACAACAACAACAACAACAACAACAACAACAACAACAACAACAACAACAACAACAACAACAACAACAACAACAACAACAACAACAACAACAACAACACAACAACAACAACAACAACAACAACAACAACAACAACAACAACAACAACAACAACAACAACAACAACAACAACAACAACAACAACAACAACAACAACAACAACAACAACAACAACAACAACAACAACAACAACAACAACAACAACAACAACAACAACAACAACAACAACAACAACAACAACAACAACAACAACAACAATTATGAGTTTCCTCCTGAATTGGTGACTTGGTGGTGGAATATGATCGCGTGACAACACTGGTGGCACGATGATACTCCAGTGTTCCGTGAGTGATTCCATTTTGTTGGCCGTTCAAAATAATAATAATAATAATAATCTCTTATTCTATTTCACATAATTCAAATGTATCTAAATACAATAGAAAAGAACTGGAGTACTTCTAATGATCCAAAATCAGGAAGCTAACATAGCTCTCATGTAGTCATGTCTAACTTGATACTCAAAGTTGTCTTACTATATCCACCAATGATACATAAGTACCAACAACTGCTACAATTAAGCCACTTAATAGAACAACCCCAACAATCACCACCTCAACTCCAATTCTCCTGTAAATTCCGGAGATCTTCAAGTAGCACAAGCACGGTACTATTATTGAAGTCGTGGCACTTAAGAATGCCCCAACAAACGACATTAGATACCCAAAAAAAGGAAGGGAAAGGGCCACAATTACAGTGCTTATCATCAAAATAGTTCTTATTAAGAAGCTTAACATCCTTTTGTTGTACGAAGCATGAAACCGTGCTTCAATAGCATTCACGATTGGTGTTAGCATTAGTGCATATTTAGCTATTGGGGTAACGAGGGTGGTGCATATGGCCACTCTTGAACTTATAATATTTGTTGGAAGGTTTAAGGTAATCTGTGACTCTACATTGGAACCAAACATAAGATAACCAATAACTGCCATCAATGAGTAAGTAACTGTAGAGAAGGCAAAACAAAGGAACAAGACCTGCATCATAGAAGAACATAAAATGTTTAACAATCGCGACAAACGTTATTAACTTACTGTGCACATTAATAATAATAATAATATGGATAAAGATGATGATAAAACCTTTGAGAATTGATGTTGGTTTTTCATGGAAGTATATAAGGTTGGGAAAACTGGATGAGCACAATAGCAAAATGCATATAAGCTAATAGCTGATGGGATTCCACTCCAATTTACAACTTTACCCTTCTCCTGGAAACCAACACCATCAACTGCACCAGCCCAAAAGACTGAGCCTATGATGATCATGGATGCAATAACTCCACTGGCTGATATGTAAGAAAGAATGTTCATGTTGTGTAGCCAACTTGTGGGGAGTATAATAAGCGCAACAAGAATAATAAATCCGCTTTTCGCATCAATATGATAGCCGTAAACATCAAAGTCCATGTCTGGAAACAAGTTGCTTAAATTATCACCTTCTAGGATCAAGAAACCGGTTGCAACTAAGTAGAGTTCTATGTCCATAGTTATTGATACTATAGCCTCCCCGATTTTCCCAAATGCGCGATTGCCGATATCAGGATAACTTGTTATTGTTGGATCGGTATCCATACATCTTTGGATTAATAATCCTGTGTAGAAGGTGGAGCTTGCAATTACCAAAAGTAGTATCAGGCTTAGCCACCCTCCTTCTGCCAATGCATAAGGGATTGATAATAATCCAACTCCTGTAAAAATACACATTTTATTTGATTTAGGAACTAATTAATCTTTGAATATCATGTACTATTAAATAGATAAAGAGCACAACAATAAAGAAAATGGACCTGAGAGAGCATTGAGACCATTGAAACAAGTACTTATGAAAGAAGCACCACTTATGTTGGTGTATTGCTCCTCTTTTGAATTAACAACTGCATAGCTATGCAGTAATGGGATTGTTATAGAGCAATCGTCATGCTTTTTTCCCTCCATTAGAACTCACAGAAAAAGGAGATCAAAAGAGATATATAATTTGTGGATAAAAAAATATCTCTAAACTATCCTTCTTATATAACATCAAGGGCTCAAGTATGTGGGCCCATTCCTCATGCAGCTGCAACCACATTTTAAAATTCATTTTCCTTCCATTTATTTATTTATTTACATTAATATTTGGTGGACTAAATAAATCTTACCTTTTATAACAGTTATTTGTAATTTGCTGTTCTATAAGTATATTATTTTGCAACTACTAGATCAAGTGGCAATGCGCATACTTATGAATTCAAAAGATCCGGGTTTGATATGACTTACTTACGCCAAGGGCGTTTCAATTTAGGAATCAGTGAGCCCTCCCATATATCTAAAGAGCACCGGCCTTCTCTCCATTGAGGGGCATAGAGACCGGAGATTGAACCCCGCCATCCTAAGAAGCTCCCTCATTATTAATGCCATAAGTGTAACTCAAACAATTCAGTACCTCTTCTTGACCTCAGGACTTGTATCATTATTATTACGAACTCAACTAGCCATCATTGACTAACTGCATTAATTGATTACACCAATGAGGTTTTTGTTTTCCTTCTAGGACAATTATTTTGCAACGAATGGAAGGAATACTTCATATTAACATGGTTCCTAATTTCATCTTGCATTGATGTTTAACATGTAAAAAATTACAGTTATAAAACATAATGCATAGCAGTTGTTTTTATATATATATATATAATGGAAATTATCTTTTAAGAAAGATTTTAACATAAATCATAAAGATCAAATGACATAATAATAAAGATTTAACTTATTTATCTCATTAATTATTTTTTTTACTAATTAATAGTCAAAGACCATTCTTTTGTATGAATAGATCATATAATAATGATTTCATTTCTTTTAGTTTAACGTTGTGAGCTGCGAACGACCCCTGGCGCGAGCAAGGTTTCAATCCAGTGTTCACCTCTAGCCTCAACAGCCCTAGCGTAAGCATACGTGAAGAGCCTCGGCACGAGCACACGCGATGGTGCTCGCGTGCGTTAACTGGAGAAAGTGAGCACAGGTCGCGCCGGTGCTCGCCCCTAGCCACAACCGGGTCAAGTGAGCACATGCGATGGAGTTACTTGAGAGTGAAGTCGGTGGCTTGCGTCTGGTCACTTGCGCACTGGCGGATCTTGAACCAAACACCTGGTAGGGCCGAGCTCAATTTGGGCCGGCCGGACTCAATACATATACAAATTTTTGGAAATTTTCAGTAAAATTTACACTACGAAACGAAAAAACTGAGCGGGCCGAGGGCCCAGTCTTAGCTCCACTAAGATCCGCCCTTGCACTTGCGGCCCACAAAACATCCAGTCTTTTCTACCCCTAATACTGTGTATTTAGATACTTTGCATTTTTTATTGTTGATCCAAGAATCCCAAAGACGTTGCTCAATATTGAGTTAGTGTTATATATCTAACTGTTGAGTTCTTGCCTTGTTCACAACCAATGCCTTGGTGTTATTTTATTTTTAATTTTTTTATAACAACTAAATATTACTAAATCCGTAAACTTCTATATTTATACTTGTTGCTTGAGATCGAACCTAAATTTCTTACTAAAAAGTAATAGTCACTACCAAGTAGGTTACCATCAGTTCACCTTGTGTTATTTAACACCCAAAAATCCTTATGATTCAAAAAATTCTTTTGTTGAAAATACTACAGAACTAAGATTTACCTGTGTTAAAATATTCATAATTGGATGATGAGCCCGTCAAGGAATCTTATCTGTCCATCTTTGCGGTGTAGATTATCTCAGTGTATATTTGATGTCTTATTTTATATTTTATCCACGTTTTAAATGTATATATGAAAACACATCAATCAAACAAAACAAAATTGTACTAAACATCTATTTGAGAACTTGTCAAACATACGACCACAAGAAGGGTAGTAGGTTTAATACATCACTGATATCGTCACCACATTAATCATACGTCAGTGAGCTGTAAAGTAAACTGTCGTTTACTAAACCAACGTAAACGATCATTTACAATAAACTCCAAAAAATAACAATAGCTTTTCAGATACGCATTTCCCCTATAAAGCTAAACGACAGTTTATGTTCTTTATAAACGACAGTTTATTCTTCATTTTCCCTCCAAAAATTTTCATCTACCTCTTGACTAATTCCCACCTTTTCAACAAGAAACAAACAACTTGTTTCCACCTTACTTTTCATTAACATGTGGTTTTATTACTTTAAGTTTTTCATTTCGCGAAACCAAAAATAAAGTTTTTCATTTTGCAAAACCAAAAATAAAGTTTTACATTTCACGAAAGTGAAAGTAAAGTTTTTCATTTCATGGTTTATGTCCTATAATTTCATATGCATTAATAATATAAAACAATATAAAAGTTTATTATTTTATTTGAAAAAATAATAATAATTTTGTGAACAACTCAGTGCCATATGCATACACATATATAAAGTATAAACTACACATTGCTATTATATACTCAAAAAGTAATCTACATGGAACACGTTAATTCATGCATAGATAAAGTCAAGATGAAAAGTAAATGCATTATAAACTGTAGTTTAAAGTGTGTAAATACACGGTCATTTGCTCAGTTCTAGCAAAAGCTATAAGCTCTTCTAAAGTTACTGCAAACTGCAGTTTAATTTGCTAAACCTAAATGGTCATTTGTAGAAGTGGCCTATGGATCCTAAAGTATATGGTGTGGTAATCCTGATTCCCCTACAAGAATTAACCCTTGACGATTCAAAAATTTTATTTAATAATTTTACCAATTTTATTTCTCTATCATATTTTTTAGGGTGTTAATAAGGTACACCCTTAATCTTGTTTTGACACTCTATACGACCCATTTAATGTTATATGATCTATAGAATCATATAACAAGACAAAGTGCTACAACTTTTGTGTTGTCATATATACGGGTCATATAACATTATATGGCTTGTATCAGTTCATACGAGCATAAATTAACTCAATTTAAAATTAATAGGGACTAAGGGTGTAATTGACTCAACTTAAAATATAATTAATTAAAAGCGACGTTCTAACATTAAATTGAGTTAATTTATGCTCTTATATAAAACATTAACTCATGTTTCCTCCCATAATTTTTAAACGTTAATATCTTTTATATACGAGATTTTTTAAAGAAAAAAAAATTATACCAAATTAAAGAGTGTTTTATTATCTTTCCAACGAATACCGTAGTGCTATAAAAAAACCGGAGAAAAAACGACTATTTTTTTGTGGGGTTTCGTTCATATAGAAAAAAACACACAAAGTGTTCTGGTCATTCATTAATCATGTACTGACAAGTTGTTAATTATGTTCAAACCAGTAAATATGCACATTGTTTTAGGTTAGGTTTTAATATTAGAGTTATACATTGTTTAAGGTTAGGCGTTAACATTGGAGATACATTGTTAATTGTTTTAGGTTAGGTGCTACTCGAAGCTTTCCTGCATATTACTGTAAAGCGCATTAGTCTATTCTGTATGTAAAATTGATATGTCATATTAGATTTCTCAACTCCGGAACGCTTCCGGGATATAAAACTAGTATATAATAATTGTAATGATAAGAGTAAATAACTTAATCAAACAAAAGAAAATAGATAAGCATGCTAAAGCATGTGCAGAGAACCAACATGTCTTTATCCCATTAGCCTTTGATTCCTTTGGTTCCCTAGCATGCTAAAGCCTGTGCAGAGAACCAACATGTCGTTTCTTGTCCAGCGTCCAACGGGTTGTCCACAGCAATAGTTCATCTCCAGGAGGGCAAGAATTTGCCTTTAGTAGACTAGGGTTCGCAATTCAGAAATGGTTGGCGACGCAGCTTGTTGTCTACCTTCTATTATGATGTAACGTTCGTATCGAATATTAATTTTTTTAATGGTAATTTATCAGATAATATTATTATATTATATAAAAATAAGTTTATTAAATAATTAATAGATTTTAAATATTTCAAAGAAAATTGATTTAATGAATAAAAGAGTAAGAAAATAAATACGAGAATAAAATGATTATTTACCATTTACAGTACACTAATAGTTCTTTTGGGTAAAAAAGATAATAATGTACTTGCTTAACAAAATTATTTTACTGTAGTTTGTTAAAGTTACATGAAACAAGACAACTTTTAAATGAAAATGAGTGTAAGTCAAATTTATAAAGGATCATGTCCATAATAAGAGCAAACATAAAGGATAAATATTGTTATTTACTCTAAGAGTAATTTACAATAGAATCAAATTGTATCATGTGTACTCGTGTTCTTGAAAACAATGGCATTTCTGAAGTGCTAAATCACCCACCAAGCCACCATAATACTGGCATCTGACACCACTTGCTTAACCGTAGTTAGCAAACCGGATATAAATCAGAATTTAATTTTGAAGTTGGAGACATCAAGTCTACCCATCTCTCAATCGCAATTCCATGTCTTCGCAGCAATTTTACAATCCCCAAACAAGTGTTCCATAGTTTTAGCCTCGTTTGTACAAAGAGGACATAAAACAAAAGGGACGTTAACACCTCGACCAACCAAATTTAGCCAAGTTGGAAGTCGATCTACCAACACCCGCCACGGAAGAATATTGAGTTTCCTATGGGTGAAGCAGTTGTTCTCGCTGGCCCTAATCTATTGGGAAAAGTGCATAGATCAAGATGTGTCAACACCACCTCTCACAAAACGACGCTAATTCCACGACCATGCGTTATTAGTCCTTTGATCTTTTATGACACACTACTTACCAATTTCCAGATTTTATAATCATGGAAATCGTGAATGTGGAGGAATGTTCCCCACATACAGTCTTGCCAAAGCAAAGTCGATTCCCGCTGTTCCACCCTCTTACCCAAACTAAAAAAATTAAATATCATATGTGCATACCTTAAACCTAAAATATCTAAAATCTCATATATACACTTAAAAATTAGTTTTTTTTAAAAAGACAAACTTCATTAATATCAAAGAATAAACGACGACATCTTCAAGCTAGATATAACCGCCACAATAAGAGTTACATCATGGAAAATAAAATTTACATCAATCCCTCCACTCTACTGTACCATTCCTATATCTACTCTTGTACCAAAGGTACCCCAAAGATTTGATGTCCGAAACGATTTGCACCACATCCGTATCTGTATTAGTGAAAACCTTCTCGTTCCTTGCCTTCCATATTTTCCAACACGTCAAAACCAGTATGCCGTAAACAATCTTCATTTTTTCTCCAGATCCAACCATGTATTCAGCCGAATGTAAAACATCCTTTACTGAGAAAACGACGAATGGAGCTATATTACACCACGAAGAAATACCAAGCCAATCTCCACACGAGAACCTGCAAGCTGAAAACAAATGATCCGAGGTCTCGTCCACTTCCCCACAGAAAACAGACATACCATCCCCGACGCAAATGTTTCTTTTCCGAAGAGCACCCATAGTCGGAATCTTATCCATAGCAGCACGCCAAATAAAAACATTACATTTATTTGGGATCCATTTACACCATTTATAATTAAAACTTTCATTCCTCTCGACATTTCCTTTAAGCCATTTTCGGACCTCTCTAACTGAAAATTCTGCAGCCAACCCATACATACATTCCCAACCGTCCCTATGCCCATTCAGCTTAACACCCGAAAGTTTCCTGTGAACATCAATGAGCTAGCTCATGAACTTCAATCACCGATGCCGGATATGTCTTCCAATTCCAATTAATTATGCTACACTAATGATCCGTTCCAGTTCTATCCGCCAGGGAACACCATTTATTTTCCTCTAACTGAAACAAAGAGTGGTATAAGGATTTTAACGATTCACCTTCTATCCACGGGTCAATCCAAAACTTCACGGTGTTGCCATTACCCACTTTGCTCCGAATCATATTCATAAAACCATTGCCCTGGACCTTCAAACGAGAACCAAAGGACAGAATTTTACTCCACGTACCCGAGAATCTTTTATTACAAGGAAACGCTTCCCATCTTCTGTTGAACCATGGATAGCATCAATCACCTTTCGCCACAACACATCATATTCTAAACGATACCGCCACAACCATTTTAATATCAACGCATTGTTACGTTCATCAAGTTTACTAATTCCCAAACCTCCATCTTTTTTTGGACTTCGTAACAAGGTCCCATGCTACCCAATGAACCTTGTTCCTATCTTCATTTTCTCCCCAAAGAAATCGCCTAATTATCGCTTCAAGTTTATTAATCACGGCAACCGGTGCTTTATATAAGAAGAAATAGTAAGTAGGAAGACTTTCTAACAACGATGTAATAACAGTAACCCTTCCGCCCATAGATAAGATACTAGCCTTCCATCTCGATAATCTTTTATTGAACACATCAACAACCGGGTCCCAATTGTTAATAAGATCCATATTTGCACCCACTTGGATTCCCAAATATTTAAACGGAGTCACACCCGAGCTACACCCCAACCCATTCGCCTTAGACTCTAATTCATCCACGCTTTTCCCCACCCCAAATAAACTCGATTTTTGCAAGTTTATATGAAGCCCGGAGCACAAATGGAAAAGATGTGATACAAAAGATGTGATAGTATCGGCCCACCATTTGGAAGTCGAACCCCATCGAAAGACCCGCTATCACAAGCCTACAAAGCATACAAGACAATGCCTCCATCACAATAATGAATAGAAAAGGCGAAATTGGATCCCCTTGTCTAATACCTTTCTTACAACTAAATTCGAACGTAAGCGAGCCATTAACGAGAATAGACAATCCGAGTATAAAACCCCTTTAATCTACATACACCATACTTTAGGGAACTTCATTTGGCGCATAACCGATAGCAAAAACTCCCAATTGACATTATCATATGCTTTCTCAAAATCAATTTTGAACATAAATAACTCTTTCCCCATCCTATTCGCCCACGAAAAAATCTCACTAATAATCAAAGGCCCGTCAAGAATACACATGCCCGATAGGAAAGCGGATTGAGTTTCATGCGCTATTTTTGTAACACCCCAAAATTTGATAATTAGCGTTTATGCTAATAAGGGTAATAACCGGCTTAAAATCCCAATTTATAATACTAAATAATATCGGATTAACAATAGTTGGGAACTAACCTCATTACTCACGTTAGGTGAATAACAATATAAAAGGCTTTATAAAACTAACCGGGTTAGCAGAAGTTAACCAAAATCCACACCTGGAGGGAATGAACCTGCCAAGTGATGAAACTTGGCTTTATAACTTGGACAAAATGCAGGGAATGCATTTCCCCTACTCAAAACTCACGACCCAAACACCCTCTATCAAACCAAACCCTAAAAACTCATAAACAAGCTTGAATCAAGCTCAATTCAAGGGGATTTTGCTTGGGATAGCAAGAAATCGGACCTACAAACCTCATGTAATCAGTAGGTAACTTTTGTGTCATTATATTTGATGTATTATAGGGTTTTTACAAAAACTCGAATTGGGTGTTGGGGAAGGTGTCTCTAGTCCAAGGGAACCTTAATCCTAACAAACTTTGTTGAAGTTATGCTAGTCTATCAAATTGGGTGAAATCCCTAAGGTAACTTGGTGAGTACTGATGGGTATGAGCAACATGTATGCTCATAAGCTAAAAATTAGTGTTTTGGAACTAAGAAAGTGAACTTGGGTTGTCAAATTGTCATCTTATGTTGAATCAAGGATGAATACTTGATTCATAAGCAATTGGCTCATAAAACACCCAAAAATTTTAGTCTTGACGATTCATGCCCACCAAGTGTTTGTTAAAATGTCCAAATGAATGAATTTGGACTAAAACTCGTTAAATGTGTTGAACATGATAAAAATTAGCAAAAGGTTGATTGATCATGTGTAAACATGTTGTTAATTATGATCCTAACAACCTAAGTGGATAACAATCTACTAGGTAGTAAAAAGAGAGGCTCGGGAGGCCTAGAATCGAAGGAAATTCACGGGTAGGAGCACATACAAAGGTAAGTCACTCGATGGCTTAAATCTTGATATATTCCTAGTACATTCATATGCTTAGTTATAACTTTGTGTATGCATTTGGGATCTAGCCATTGGAGTATCATAAAAGAAGCTTAAACGAGATTCATAATTCATAGAAAACGGCCTTAGATGAAGGTTGTCAATATCCCAAATTAGGCTAACGGATAAATTGGGTAAAACACTAGTTAATCAAGGATCTAAGCTAAGGGTCAACATTATGCCGATATCCATTTTGTTAATTGATTGAGTATATTCGTAGACTCTATGTTATCAATCTCAATCTAGTCTATAAGCGAAATGGGGCGTGAACTAAGGTAAGTCATAACTATGACTTTATACATATATGCACATTTTGAAGATGATAGCATTGTCATATAAATTGAGCTACCATTGTGATTCCCAAGAGGTATAATATCTTGAATAAAAACCATGTCACGATTTATATGGGTCGCACAAGTAAGACCAAGAGAAGTGGCACATGTGGTCATGCACACGAGGTATCGCTATGACGGCGGAATGGCTTGGACTAATAATCACTTAGTCAAGTTGAGGCTTGGTTAGTAGTGTGTAACTCACGAATATAAACTTGGGAATCATAAAAATGCATGTTTTCAACTTATACAAATCTTAGTGGGTCATGTAGAAGAGGAATCGAATCACTATGGTAATAGTGTTAGAACCCAAAGAAGGTATTGTACTCGAGATTTAATCACTTAGAAACTATGCATTGTGACCCATAAATGAGTTTTAAAAAGTCCTTAAAATGGTTTTGAAGTTGCATGAAAAGTGCAGCTTGGTGTAAGAGAAAATGGGCAAAAATGCTAAGTATAAACGTGCAGCCATTTCTGAGCAGAGTAGGGCTACGACCACTCTGTTGTCAAGTTTCTAAAATAATGAAATTCTGCTGCCATATGCCCCAAATACGCCCAAAAGCCAATTTTGAGTGAGAGTAGGGCTAGGCCCATGGGAGTAGGCCGGGATACGCCAATGTCTGTTTATCATGCTTATCATTGACTTGTTTAAACTAACTTTTGGGTTGTTTTAACCGTGTTTAACCCCCAAGAAATCAGGTATGCGATACGGATGATGATCAAGACTCAATCAAGAACCGAACGTATCAGACTCGACCGCTTCCTCAACATTTAAACTTAATCTTTTAAAACTTGGTTTTTGGAAGGCATTTTGTTGTCGTGTTTGACACTAACGAGACAATACATATGTTTTGAAATGTGATGCGTATGTGCTAAAAACTTGTGAAACACGTTTAATATGTAATGCTTTATTCATAAACTTCCAAGCTAAGTTTATTTCCTTGAAAATTATCGTATAATCACCCGTTTATCGGGTAAGGCCTTACAATTTTACCCATCACCACTTTAATTCGATTAGCAAGGATCTTGGAAACTACCTTACTAATAACTCCAATAAGATTAATCGGCCGATATTCACCAAGATGGACCGGGTCATTAACTTTAGGCACCAAAGTAATAAACGATGAACCAACGCCTCGATTAATAGTCCCAGTTTCAGCAAAATAATGCATAATATTAACAAAATCAGCAGCAAACAGAGACCAAAATCACTTGACAAACCGAAAATTAAATCCATCCGGCCCAGAGATTTATCACCACCACACTCGAACACCACGTCCTTTATCTCCTTTTCTGAAAGCGGTTTTATAATTTCATCAGCCTCATCGTCAGTCAGACTCCTAATCCCATAACAATCCAGCTTTGGCCGAATATGAAGGTCTTCAACAAAGCGAATCTTGAAAAATTGAAAGACTTCTTTTTTCACCTCCGATGGTTTAAAAACCCAAGTACCATTAACCATCAACCCCAGAATGTGTCACACCCTCAAATTTCCACTGCGAGGTTTATACCGCGAGGCGCATGACATACCAGGATCCCATAGCCATAAGTCATATGAACGAACTCTAAATGCCCAAACCATTTAGATCGTTTTCAAAAATCAAGTTTAGATAAGTTACGGAATCGTAAACCAAATTTAAACATTTTAAAACCATGCGCAAAACAACGCGCCCAAATTAAAACCATATGAAAGAAAACATAAAAGCATGATATGTAATTTAGGTCTATGCCCAAGACCCCAAATGCAGTGAAACGTGCAGTGCTTCCTAATCGTGACACCGGAAGCTAACTACCTGCAAAAGCATGTATATTGCGTGTCAACATAAAGTTGGTGAGTTCACAAAGTACGGTAAGTAAAAGTGTAGGTTTCCCAAACCCAAAAACAGTAATCAATAACCAAAACCAAGAACCGCTAGTTCAGCATATGCCAAGGGTAGCTAACCCTTTCAAGATAACTAAACGATGATATACCGAACTGCTATTTAAACGATGTACTCGCCCCAAGAGCTGGTTTTTGCCTCCCATCATTGCCTATCAACAATGACAAAATCTAAGGTCATAGTTCACGCCCGGCTCTCCAGCACGGTGTGAGGTTTGTTAAACCTAATAGCGCTATCAACTAGTAACCCGCTTGCCATAACCCGATAACTCATTCGGTAAATAGTGAAGGACTTCCGTGATAGAATGCAGTTTAGTTCATCAAGGACAAAAACATGTGAAACAAGTAAAACCCGGTTCCTCCCAGGAATCAATACATTCCAAAACCGGGATAAAAACAGTAGTCCCAAACCTGGACTAGAAAAGTTAAGTAAGTTGTCTCCGCGAGACGCATGCTATTGAGAAAAAGAGTAGTGAAACTCACTTTAGGTTGCAAGCAAATAATCCAAACTCGAAAAATAGCATGTACTACTGACTCCCTATTACATGTGTCATTATGTGAGTATATGTGTAATATCATTACACCATATGACCTGTTTGTCCAAGATGTTTAAAAGTTCAAAGCCGTGTAAGTGACACCTAATGATTCTAAATGCACAAGTAGACCCTACGAACCCGTTGGTGAACACAATGATTACATCAGTTATACACTTCATATACACCTCATATAAGTGCTCATACAAACTCATGTCAATTACAAGTCATACAAGACTCAAAACAGTCATATAAGCGTACATTACATAATCTGCTTTTTTAGGATAGATTATGCGTTGTGAAAACCAATTTATTAAAAATACTTATTCAATGAGCTAGACTCCCAAAATTTTACTGAATTTTCCAGAGAGTCTACCGGACAAGTCCATATTTTATTTTGTGACCAAACCATTCAAAAAATTTATGAAAAATCATACAATACAGCTAGGTCCAGAAAATACTCACAACAGATCAGATTAGTAGAAGAATTTCCAAAAATTGTGTATTCATCCAAACGTGATGAATCCACTTGGAAAAGCCAAGTTATACCAATGTCGACCGACTATCCAAATTTCATAATCCAACTATTTGTAAAACTCAAGTTATGGCGTTTAAAGTTGACCCAAATTACTAATCCGAAAATCTGATATGACCTTTAATCAAAGAAAATTCCAAAAGCCTATCAAACGGCGTCCAAATCAGATGATTTTGCCCATTATGAAAATCTAAGACCATGTAAAATGTTTTCATACAAAGAAATCATCAAAATAAACAATTTAACATCACGTTGCAGTCTCTGCAAGTCAATTTAAACATTCTTTCTAGATTTTAAATCATGCATAAACCCTAGTTTTAATCACTATCTTTGCATATTAACGATCAATCAATACCCAACAAACATCATACAACATCAATAACACGTAACCTGATCAAAACCTTGCATGATACATGTTAATCATCATCAATTATAAACCCTAGAAGTATAAAACATCAAGAACATGCAAACTCATGCAATACATACAATACTCGTCGCATAACATCATGTTTAACCCCATTAATCTTTATGAACAACAAGTTTTAATCTTTACAAAAGTGTTTCAGACCTGGACAAACTTGGTTATGATGTTTTAAAATACATTAAAGATAATCAAAACATGTAGGGTTGAGTATTATACTGAAAGCACTTCAAAACCACCAACCGAATGCTCTCCAATCTTCCCGAATGGTGTTCTTGAGCCTTAGTAGGTGTTTGGGGTTTGATATTTTCGTAAATAGGCAGTAGGGGATGATTAGGGTTAGGGTTATGGGGTACTTGGGCTTAAGATTGCTTAAATAGATGTTTTAGGTCAGTTTAACTTGTCAGACACCAGTGAACGCCGCTCGGTCCAAGTGCGCGGCCGCTCACTTGGCCTCGGCTCGTTCCGGGCGGTCCAGTCCAGTGTAAAGCGTGTGTTCTTCGATGTTTTCGCTATTTTGGACCATATAAAGTGTAACCCCATGTATTTAGACCCCAACCATACTAACGGTTCATCGATTACGGTTTTTAATAACGCGTTCGGTTTATGTTCATGTAATCACATACAGTTTGCACATAGATTCACAAAAACACGTAATTGCAATCAATATCAATCAATTAATCCACAATTATCTAATTTCACAATTCACCAACGTCCAGGGTTCGATACTCGTATATGTAGTATGGTAATTCCCCGAATTACCACTTCATACAGTTATTAACCTATAACTGTACAACGTGTGACTCATCTAGCTAACCCTAGTTAAGTAGAATGCAAGGAATGTAAGTACAAGTAACTAGAGTTTAGTTAAAGTAGGAACCTGAATTTGCAAGATATCACATCATCCCCAAGTGGAAAAGAATTTCGTCCCAAAATTCAGTGAGTAACCAGTAAAGTGGGTGTCAAGTGAGAGAAAATTCTGAAAAATTTTCTAGGTGTCAAATCATCCCCAAGTTGAAAAGAATTTTGTCCCGAAATTCAGTTTGAGTTTTTGATTACGTGCTCTGAGTTCTCCTAAAAGAGAGATGCCAACATTGGCGTTGTTTCGATGTCGCTGGCCAGATAAGATTTCCCCCACCAGAACAAGAGACACCAATCACTATCTCGTGCCAAAGATTTCAGTTCATGGCTGGACAACCCGTCCACGCTCATGATGATGTCAGAGCTACGAAGGACAGTTGGGATGATGAGATTGATACATAATGGTTAGTTAAACCGTACAGGTATCTACTCGGAATAGAGCTCAGTAACTTCGACAAGCTTACCATCAGCTAGTTCTATGGTGTGTTTGAATTCAAAGAGAGTTGGGTCTAACCCTAGAGTTGCGCTACAGTCCAAAGGCACATGCTTAATCAGCATCAGAATCAAATAGGACATTAACAGGTTTATCACTCCTAAAGGACGTACCTGTCATACGTTGTTGTCATCATTGTCCCCGTTGTTGTTGTTGTCACCGTTGAGCTCGGGACAGTCCCTTTTGAAGTGGGTTTCACTCCCACATTGAAAACACCCTTTTCCAGTATTTCGACGACTCTGTTGCCGCTACTGTTGCTGCTGATTCTTTGGGAATTGAGCACGACAGTCCTTAGCTGCATGACCAGCTTTTCCACATCGTTCACACTTTCCGTCCTCACGTGGACCTGAATGATGGTAGTTGCACCGTTCACACTTCGGGTGCCTTCCCTTGTAAATACTCTGGTTTTTGTCAGGAATGGTTTGGTTATTGTTGTCGTTGGTGACCGACTTCTTTTGCTGTTGCTGACTACCGTCACCACCTGAGTTCTTACCCGAGCCATCTTCCCACATCCTCTTGTTATCTTTAGTGGTAGATAATGAAGTACCCCGTGGGGGCAAGATTCCTTCCTCGACCTTCTGATCAATCAACTGGTGTGCTAAGCGAATGACCTGCTGAATGTAATTCAGGTTTGCAGCAGTGACCATTCCTTTAATCTGGGGCGCCAAACCCTTGATGTACAACTCGATTCGTTTGTAAGGCGGATTAGAATAATTGGGGCACATTGTCGCCAATTCATGCGACCTAGTAGTATACTTCTCAATTTTCGACCCCACCATTTTCAAGTTGAGGTACTTCGTTTCCAACTTCTGGATCTCGTCCCCAGGACAGTACTCCTCCTTCATCAAGTTCTTGAAATCCTCCCATGAGGTGGCATTAGCCAGGTCCACACCCAACATCTGTACATGTGCATTCCACCAGGTTAGAGTTGTACCTTCTAACGTGCCAGTAGCGAATTTCACCCGATCTTCCTGAGGACAGTTGCACATGGCAAAGACTGACTCAGCCTTCTCAAACCACCTTAACAAACCGACCGCGCCCTCCGGTCCTCCAAAAGAGTGTGGCTTGCAGTCCATAAATGTTTTGAAAGTGCAAGTAGGCGGGTGATGAGCAGGTTGGCCTAAGCACAAGAAGTAACAGAGAATATGAGTAAGGTAGGTATCTTAATGATGAGAGTTTTGAAACAAAGAGAGAGACTAATTTGAATAAGGTTTTACCAGCTTGAAAGGCTGCAAGGGCTGCAACTACCCTTTCATTAATCAGTGCATTCAGTTCCGCCTGTGTCATGTTGATGTTTCCCCGTCCATGTCCACGTCCAGCCATAGTGATCCTACATTCACCATAAGCTCATGAGACATAAAAATATGCGGGCCATACAATCGTTCACCTGTAGCGTAGGCGAACTGGAATAAAGAACAAACTCCAAGAGAACTACTCAGTCTCGACTGGGTCTAGAATAAAAGAAAGAAAGATCAAGCGAATGAAGATAGGAATCAATCCTCTTCGTGCACAGTGAAAATAATAGAGTCTCCATATTCGCTCTCTTTGGGTTTGATAATTCGGGTTCCTTCTCTAATTCCTCTTCTTCCTCCCACAGAGGTGTAAGTGATCCTTAAGACTAACAGCGTACAGTTTCCAAATATGGAATGGGTAGTTACTAACTAAGTCATGAAGTGTTCCACTAGTTCCTTCAACAATTCTCATCGACCATCAATAGTTTTCCCTTCATTACTCGAAGTGTAGCACCGCGCCGTGGGTACTGCGTAGTTCTCCATTATAGTGGCTATACTGCCTTCAAGGGTTCTCTCCCATGTATCTAAGAGTCGGTACCCTCACTGGTACTCTATTGCCGACTTCCCCATCCATGAAGCTGGTTGAAATTTTAGTCCCAATTGATTCGCCACATGGCCTAGCTTTCGTCCTTCACCAAGGATGTGCTCAGTATCGGATTTAGTGTTAAAGGATTATATATCTCCTATAACCTGTTAAGCAAGTATACATAGCCCGAAAGCTAGTTGTGCACTTAAGTTGTGAGTGTAACTAATGCAAAGCTTATGCTATGACAATTATAGACTAGACTCACCATGCAGTCCCAGTTCACTATAATCATTGGCTCTCATACCAATCTGTCACATCCTTAAATTTCCACTGCAGGGTTTATACCGCGAGGCGCATGACATACCAGGGTCCCATAGCCGTAAGTCATATGAACGAACTCTAAATGCCCAAACCATTTAGTTCGTTTTCAAATATCAAGTTTAGATAAGTTGCGGAAGCGTAAACCAAATTTAAACATTTTAAAACCATGTGCAAAACAACGCGCCTAAATTAAAACCATATGAAAGAAAACATAAAAGCATGATATGTAATTTAGGTGTATGCCCAAGACCCCAAATGCAGTGAAATGTGCAGTGCTTCCTAATTGTGACACCGAAAGCTAACTACCTGCAAAATCATGTATATCGTGTGTCAACATAAAGTTGGTGAGTTCACAAAGTACGGTAAGTAAAAGTGTAGGTTTCCCAAACCAAGAACAATAATTAGGTTTCCCAAACCCAAAAACAGTAATCAATAACCAAAACCAAGAACCGCTAGTTCAGTGTATGCCAAGGGTAGCTAACCCATTCAAGATAACTAAACGATGATATACCGAACTGGTATTTAAGCGATGCACTTGCCCCGCGAGCTGGTTTTTGCCTCCCATCATTGCCTATCAACAATGATAAAATCTAAGGTCGTAGTTCACGCCCGGCTCCCCAGCACGGTGTGAGGTTTGTCAAACCTAATAGCGCTATCAACTAGTAACCCGCTTGCCATAACCCGAAAACTCATTCGATAAATAGTGAAGGGCTTCCGTGATAGAATGCAGTTTAGCTCATCAAGGCACTACTAGAAGAAAGGCCTTTCTTGACACGCATTGTGTGTCAAGAAAAGGGTCTGATGACAAGAAAAAAAAATGTCAAGGATGGCGGTGTCATAAATTTAAGATGACATATTTTCGCGTGTCATCTGTTTATGACACACATTTATGAAAACATTTTTTGACACACGTAATGACACTTTTTAATGACACAATTTTATGACAGTTTTTGTTGACATTTTTTCGACACATATTATGACAGGAATTTATGACAAAATTTATGACGTTCTTTTACGTGTCATAATTTATTAATATAAAAAATTTCCTGTAAAATTACATATTGACCCTCCTGGATTTATAGCCATTTTATTATATGCAAAATAATTAGCAAACTAATAACAAAAACATCATTTCATTATATAAAACATATTTATCCAATTACAAACCAATCCGATACAACATTTAACATTTACAAATGAGCTGAACATCTCTTTTATGGAGACTAGAATGCAATTCCTCCCAGGCATGAATGCCACTCATATCAAAATAGTTTCCTGTTCCTTTTTCCCTAATCAGTGGACCTATTGCAGGCACCCAAAATAGTTTGGTGTTCCTTTTTTGCTGATTAAGTTAACAAGTCAAGGTGATTAGGTCAAAGTTGTAACGTGCAGAGATTAAAATTTAAGCAGGGAAAGAATGGTCTTACAATGAACTTTGCTACCAAAAGAAAAGTCAAGAGGAAACTCCTATCAGTTTAGTTTGCCAGTTCCACTGAAGAACAAGAAAATTTTCAAATCAGTAAAACTCAATGATATTAAGCAACCCGAGTTGGCATATCTAAACCCGTACTTCCCACTACTATCTCGCCATGCTAAAAATTAAAAAAAAAAAAGCTTGACTCACCCCATGATGTGCTGAGTTGATGACAGAACGCATGAGAGAAACTATATCAGTCTTTTTTGTGAAACTAGGTAGATTCTTCACGCGCTTTGCGGTTTTAACATCATAACATACGAGTTTTAGCATTGTTACATGATTACTTACAATGGCCCCCCGCGAAGCGCGGGGAGATACCACTAGTTAAGTTTATTAACATACTTCCTTATGATCTCAACTAGTAATTTACCCGTCGCGCGTTGCGGCGGCGCGCAGCGGATGGTACATTGTGTTACACGTGACGTGTTAACCATCGTGTTGTGTTAAGATAGCATACCATACGCCAGCTAAATTAGTAACATTATTCGTGAACGCATTGAGTAATATAATAGAGAAGTAAAATTTGAAATAACCGTACCGTACTTCAAGTAGGTCATGGCATTGCTTGTATTCATGGGCTTTTGCCCCTCTTGTGATCATCCACTCCATATATGTTAGTGACATATGAACTATAAATAGAAAACATTAGGATTTCTTGGTTAAAGAAATGGAGGAACTCTGTAAGGTTGGAAAACACCAAATTGTATAGTGTATCTAGTGATTACCTTATCCATGAATGAAAGTATATCCACCCCTGTTAAGGAACAACAAAGTGTAGAGTCATGTTAAGGAGCAATAAAGTGCAGAGCCCTTGGTGCATCGTCTCCTGCAAATCCAGCGTGTAATAACAAAGCGCTTGGCGAGTTTAATATCATTCTAGTTATTATTATTTAGTTTATCATTTATATTGAAGTTTTTTTTGTTACTCACAATTCTATATCAAGTTTGAATAATAAGATGGGTCATTGACGTTTTATCTATCTATATACAGACATCTGGCTTTCAGTTACTAAAATACACAAAACATATTCACCGATACAGTTTTTAGTAATTATGATATCTTTTTAACTTTTCAAGGTGCTTGAATTTGAAAGTAACATACCTTAAAAACTGTAACACAGTTTACCACTTAGAATAGCCAAATATGAAACATATATCAAATTCGACACAAATCGAACCATAAAAAACAAACAGGATCCACCAAACGCATAAACACACAAATTTTGATTTCAACAACTAAATTCAATACACTTCCAGATTCTCAAAAATCTAACACAAATGAATGAATGTTTACGGTCGTAAGCAATACCTAACCATAGCATATCATACTCTGTAACACCCCGGTTTTGGGCGCCGAAATTTTTCACGCTTTATAACCAATAAATATAATTATGAACGCAAGTTCGGAATAGAAACCCAAATAATTATACAAAATAATATTTTATTATTATTATACACGTTACGGAATCGAACCAATACACGACACGAACCCGACCCGAAGATTTGATTAGTCATAAACCGGGGACATGTGTCATCACCCTAATATGACACATGCCCCCATTCTTGTTTAGACACCTAAGACTCCCACCCCTGTAGCTGGTTGACAACACAACACACACACTTACCACTTCATATAGTAGCCACTCCTCTCTCTTTCTCACCTGATAACAAAAACAACATACACACATACATATTATCGATAGAGAGAGAGAACAATATTAGAGAGAGAGGAGGAAATCAAAGAGGATGAGGACCTCCGGCCATTCATGGCGGAGCTCCGGCGGCCTTGCTCCCCAACAACACACCACAAACCCTCTTTATTAATCATCAGATCTGTAGGAAGAGCAGAGAGAGAGACGCTGAGAGAGAACAGAGATGGAGAGAGAAAATTGATCGGAGGAAGGAGGAGCACCAGTCGTCGGCCACCACTCGAAGACAGAGCAGGGCTGAGACACGGTGGTTCCAGCGGCGGCACCGTCTACGTTACCCGACTCGTTATCAAGCTAAGATGGTTATGGTGATGAGTGATGGATAACGGCCAGTGATGGTTCACGGTGGTGAGGGCTGTGTCGGTGATAACGATGGTATGGAGGCGACGGACAAGGATGGATCAAGTGGTGTTGGTTAAGAGTGGGTTATAGTGATAAGGGATATATTATGGTTAGTGATTGTACGGCTGAGGAAGTCCGGTGTGTTGGATTAATCGAGTCAGTCGGGGAGTCGGGTCGAGGTTCGGGTCAACGAGCCAGTCAACCAAAGTCAACTGTACAATCAACACGAGTCAACCAGGTCAACCGAGGCGGCACTAATTTATATAAACGATGGTCCGGATGCGAGGATCCGACCAAGAGGATACCAATACGAGATAACAGACGATCGTTTATTATAGACTATTCATGAGCAATACTTCCAGGTGAGTTCCGTGTACCATCCCCTCTTTTTGTTTTACAAATGTTTTGGGGTAAATGCATGCTTCTGTGAATAAACTGTATGATGTGACAAGGTGCTCCCGAAACCAGATTCACACTCATTAACCCAAGGGATTGGGCCACTTAATGTATGGGTAGTACTACTTGGGGAATCCCTCACGCACAGTGGATCTGGAAGCCCGGAAAACCCTCCACTGAGGTCTGCGGACCGTTGTGGCATATATTTTGCCATGTGAATCCATAATGGGAGTAGATGGATTCAGCGTTAGGTTTGAGGTGTGACTTGTACATCACCATGTGTTGTGTTGTGTTGTGTAAACTTGGAAATGTGTTTATGAAATGAAAACTTGTTTTTGATTTATTCAACTACTTACGCGGACTCACCAGCGTAATCGTTGACCCAACTCTTTTTAAGCATGTGTTCAGGTACCGCTAATGGATTGGATTGGAAATGAGGTACGAGTTATAGATAATCAAGTATGGAACGTTATGAAGACTATTCTACTTGAGGATTAGAGCTAAGCATGGATAAATATCACTTCGACTAGCGGACTTCATCTCCAAAGAAGCTTCGACGAGTGCCACGACTCGTCCATGCAATAGTTGTGGATTTAATTATTTATTATTTATTTAAGTTGTAAGGTATTAATTACCAACTAGAAATTGTATAAAACAATAAATATTAGTCTATCGTTGCTTCCGTTGTGCAAGTTTGTTACCAAACTGTCGTAACGTCCAGCCCCCTTCGGGTCGGGTTGTTACAGTTGGTATCAGAGCAACGGTTGTGGCGAAATAGGATATCTCCAGATATCCTATACCGCACCAGGACAACTTAGAGAACTTAGCGTTTAAGACTTTAAGACTACCTAGCTTGGAAATGTTTTGGAATTACATAAGACTGACTAGAGTATGAAACAAAATAAGTCGAAACTTAAGTACCTGAACACAGCAGAATGCCTACATGGACTTAGAACCAGTTTTGACCAGTAAACGAGTTTGTTTAATACCTGAATGAGGACTACTACGGAGATTACTAGAATGATCTCGTGAGGTAAATTGACGATTACATTTGACGTCATGTAATTGTGAATTTACAGGCACGAAAAAGTTCTAAGAAATCCGAAGAGTCGCCGAGATTTTTAAGTGGTAACCAGGATAACGATGGACTTAAGTAAGGAAAACGGGCTATGTTCGGATCGTAAACAAATAGGTGACGAACTACGGATTAAAGAGCCCGAAATATATTATACGCTAGTGTGGTAATATTAAGAGAGAATTACCAGAACCTGATATACTTGTTATAACTTGACGTATAAACAATATTTGATCCACATAGTAGTATATAATAAATAAATAGATATACCATCATGACTATAGTAATATTTACCCTCTCAACTTCATGTATGCGTATTATGAATGTTAGTGAATAATATATGTGATTAACTTCCCATGATTGAGTGCGACCTAACTATGAAAACCAGGTACCCCGCCAAAACTTGGTGTTGTAACTTAAAGGAACCCAGAATACCAAGGTAAAACTTGATCAACCTAGCAAAAGGATACCCGTTAATTCGAAAATTTTTGTTTTCTAACCAAAAAGTTATTGCCTATCACATGGTCTAAGAGTATAGGATTTGTGCATCCGCATAAGTTGAACTTTACATTGGCATTTTTGTACCAGTGGACCGAAGTTAGAAATTAAACCATTGATTACTAGATTCCTTATTCGGACTTAATTTATATCGATCTTTGCAGGTTTAAGGCAAATACAGTGTATTATCACATAACAAATTTTAAAGTTAACCCCAAAATATCAACCGGAAAATCAGAAACCTATGACTCACATACCAAAGAAACTAGGATTGAACGTTATTAGAGGTAATCGCAAGGTTGATATGTGTTCCAACGACTTGACACCCCATGTTATGGATAGAGTATTACCAAAAGCTTTGAATTATTTGCGTAACACTCTATTATAAGGATAAGCTACCAGTATAAAGGGTGTTAAAACATATAGACAAGCCCTAACGGGGGAGTGAGTGTGTTCACGACAACTATTATAAGGAATAATTTATGTGAATAAAAAGGTACCATTGAGGATAGTAGGAAAAATTTACATGGATAGCAAAATCGATCATACGATAAGATAAAATTTAAGATTCTAAAGAAAAATATGTGGTTTGAGATGGTTAAGATCAATATAGCGTGCTAGATGATTAACTTTTCATGATTATTAACGTTTCGTCATCATGTCCTACACCACGTACCATAGAAATTATGAAGGTTTGAGACTTCCACAATTTTGTCGACGGTTTAGACAAAAACTTAACTGTAGCATTAAGCATAGAAACCTGTGAGAATGACATACAACTTTAAGGACATAGTCTAATGTAAGATCCCTATCTTGGTAAGTTAACCTATACTAAACATAGATTTTAAGAACTAGTAACTTTTGAAACACATATAGGATTTTTCGATCAGATACATTTCAAATACGTTTTCTACCAAGTTTTTGGAAGATTTTCAGTACGTTTACGAGGTATCATTGGTGTGGTAGGTTAGCTGCGGTACACCCTATATATAAACACCAATGATGCGTCAAAAATGAAACTGAGAATCAAACCAAGAACCAACATTAGTATGTCAATAGTTTGAACCATTTGTTTTAAACTTAAAAGTAGTGTGAAGCATAGAATGGAACCACTACAAGTACGATTTAGTTTATAAAAGAATGATGAACACCCAGGCACGTAGGGCCGAACACTGAATCTGAGTATGGAGCATACTGGATGTGTAACAATGGATAGCCCGAAAATAATTCCGAGGACGGAATTCCAATAACGGGGGAGAATGTAACACCCCGGTTTTGGGCGCCGAAATTTTTCACGCTTTATAACCAATAAATATAATTATGAACGCAAGTTCGAATAGAAACCCAAATAATTATATAAAATAATATTTTATTATTATACACGTTACGGAATCGAACCAATACACGACACGAACCCGACCCGAAGATTTGATTAGTCATAAACCGGGACATGTGTCATCACCTAATATGACACATGCCCCCATTCTTGTTTAGACACCTAAGACTCCCACCCTTGTAGCTGGTTGACAACACAACACACACACTTACCACTTCATATAGTAGCCACTCCTCTCTCTTTCTCACCTGATAACAAAAACAACATACACACATACATATTATCGATAGAGAGAGAGAGAGAACAATATTAGAGAGAGGAGGAAATCAAAGAGGATGAGGACCTCCGGCCATTCATGGCGGAGCTCCGGCGGCCTTGCTCCCCAACAACACACCACAAACCCTCTTTATTAATCATCAGATCTGTAGGAAGAGCAGAGAGAGAGACGCTGAGAGAGAACAGAGATGGAGAGAGAAAATTGATCGGAGGAAGGAGGAGCACCAGTCGTCGGCCACCACTCGAAGACAGAGCAGGGCTGAGACACGGTGGTTCCAGCGGCGGCACCGTCTATGTTACCCGACTCGTTATCAAGCTAAGATGGTTATGGTGATGAGTGATGGATAACGGCCAGTGATGGTTCACGGTGGTGAGGGCTGTGTCGGTGATAACGATGGTATGGAGGCGACGGACAAGGATGGATCAAGTGGTGTTGGTTAAGAGTGGGTTATAGTGATAAGGGATATATTATGGTTAGTGATTGTACGGCTGAGGAAGTCCGGTGTGTTGGATTAATCGAGTCACTCGGGGAGTCGGGTCGAGGTTCGGGTCAACGAGCCAGTCAACCAAAGTCAACTGTACAATCAACACGAGTCAACCAGGTCAACCGAGGCGGCACTAATTTATATAAACCATGGTCCGGATGCGAGGATCCGACCAAGAGGATACCAATACGAGATAACAGGCGATCGTTTATTATAGACTATTCATGAGCAATACTTCTAGGTGAGTTCCATGTACCATCCCCTCTTTTTGTTTTACAAAGTTTTGGGGTAAATGCATGCTTCTGTGAATAAACTGTATGATGTGACAAGGTGCTCCCGAAACCAGATTCACACTCATTAACCCAGGGGATTGGGCCACTTAATGTATGGGTAGTACTACTTGGGGAATCCCCCACGCACAGTGGATCCGGAAGCCCGAAAACCCTCCACTGAGGTCTGCGGACCATTGTGGCATATATTTTGCCATGTGAATCCATAATGGGAGTAGATGGATTCAGCGTTAGGTTTGAGGTGTGACTTGTACATCACCATGTGTTGTTGTGTTGTGTAAACTTGGAAATGTGTTTATGAAATGAAAACTTGTTTTGGATTTATTCAACTACTTACGCGGACTCACCAGCGTAATCGCTGACCCAACTCTTTTTAAGCATGTGTTCAGGTACCGCTAATGGATTGGATTGGAAATGAGGTACGAGTTATAGATAATCAAGTATGGAACGTTATGAAGACTATTCTACTTGAGGATTAGAGCTAAGCATGGATAAATATCACTTCGACTAGCGGACTCATCTCCAAAGAAGCTTCGACGAGTGCCACGACTCGTCCATGCAATAGTTGTGGATTTAATTATTTATTATTTATTTAAGTTGTAAGGTATTAATTACCAACTAGAAATTGTATAAAACAATAAATATTAGTCTATCGTTGCTTCCGTTGTGCAAGTCTGTTACCAAACTGTCGTAACGTCCAGCCCCCTTCGGGTCAGGTTGTTACATACTCTAAACCTAATCAATTGTAAATCACTTCAAAATTCACAAACTCAATCATAAAAAACAGTTTTATATAATAAAATCTTCAATCCTACACGGTTCGAGTTCCAGATCATCAAAACTTTAACAAAAATGAGTAAACTGTTACGGCCGGTAGACAACACTACCTAACTAGTATCAAAACATACTCTAAACCTAATCAATCGTAAATCACTTCACAATGTATATGCTGCTATCATAAAATGGTACTATAGTTAAAAAAAATACTTGTTTTATCATATCAATAATTTGCGGCATGTGATCAGAAACACGAGGTTCAACAGTAGGATGTAAGCAGTGAAGATAATCCATATCTCTATGAAACTCTTCACAAAAACGTCCGCTTAAGCTGATTGGATCCTCTCCCAATTGAACTGCTCTAGCAATTATCTACAGAATTTGAAAATTGTACTAAGCTATCCTGTCATAATATATAACAAGCAGTTGGTAACAAGCAGTTTGTACTTGAATGCATGGTTTTCTGTTGGAATGCATAGCTAATTAATCATTTGAGCAAATTTATTTGTTGAACAATTGAACAGTAAATGTTTCAAGCATATAACCAGAACTTGAGGTCATGAAGTTCTCTCTCATATAGATCTGTATGATATGTAAACAATGGCGGCTTGATATTCTTTTATCCTATGTCCATAAATGGCATCTAGGAAGGAAGGGTATTTGCAGTTGAAAAGTAGAAAGCTTTATGGTTAATTCTGTTTTAGCTCTTAAACTTTTAGAAACCAAAAACACAGGAGTACACTGTATTTTCATCTTATTGAAAAGGCCATGATAACAGTTGACCAGAAGCTAGCTAATGGGGCTAAAGATAATCACATCTTATATACAACTCAAGACATTAAAACTTGTACTTTGGTCTTTGGCAATATATAGGGCCTAAATGGAAATCAACACAAAGTATGTTACGTTTTTAAAACTTTGAACCTGCTTAGTGAACTAGCCCTTTTAACCTTTTAATTTTAATTTGCTTTCCAAATTAGGCATTTGAAGTTATGTTATATATTATTCCCATAGTTCATTCCAAACCCACAAAATAGCTGAACCACCTAACCGTCGAATTCTCATAAAAACAGCAGCCCAAAGAAAAGCAATTGGCAACGAGTGGACGAATAACATAATAGAATTATAAACATATACCTACCTACATTATAAAAGTTTTTCCACTACCAGTAGCTCCATAAGTAAAGACAGTAGCATCAAATCTATTGACAACAGTAGGAATCAAAGGCATGACCTCTCTTTCAAAGATCTCCCTCACATTCTTCTCTTCTTGCCCATAAAACGAATCCAGTTTATAATTCTCATTACGGCTGCAAAAAAAAAAACAAAAAAAAACAAACAAATGTTTCTTTCTTTATAAATCCAACAAAATAACCCTGAAATTATTATTATTATTATTATTATTATTATTATTATTATTATTATTATTATTATTATATAAAAGAAAAGATACCAAGAGTAGGGATCTTTGAGATGAACAGTAACTTCGGAACTAGGTGAATCAGGGATGAGATACAAGGAATGGAGTGAAGAGACCCATCTTGAGGCAAGAAGAGACAAACGCGTGCTATAACCCTAACCATAGAGGTCGAATAATTGGGGAAAGTTTAGTTGGAGTGCAGAGAGTTGAATCAATTCTGGTGTTGCACATCGGATGAGATTGAAAACGACGGTCAGAGGAGAAATCAGGTGGGATATTGACGGGGGGAGAGTGTGTAGATGGGAGTGAGCGGTGGTGTTGAAAAAGAAATGAAGAAGGCGGTACAGTGAAAATATTAGGGTTTTCCTCTAAATGGAGGTGGAGCAGATCAAACACGTAAGAGAAGAAAACACATGGGAAGATATCAACGATTCAGATTTATGGGAAGCGCGCATAGAGAAGGATTTGAGATTTTAGGTGACACAAACCATAACATGCTGTTTCAAAACCGTCATGCTTTTTTATTTTATGACGGAAATTATAGACACGCATAAAAAAACGTCAAGAAATTATTATTTTTTTTTATCAAAAGATGACATTTTTTTATGGCATGCACTTTTGCATGTCATTAAATAGGGTATGTCATAAAAAGGTGTCAAGAAAGGTATTTTTTGTAGTAGTGAGACAAAAAGATGTGAAACTAGTAAAACTCGATTCCTCCAAAATGAACACATTCCAAACCCCAGATACACCCTTCACACACAGAACCACCCAGGATAAAATGTCAAACCTGACTAGAAAAGTTAAGTAATTGTCTCCCCAGACCATGCTATTGAGAAAAAGAGTAGTGAAACGCACCATTAGGTTGCATGCAAATAATCCCAATACTCCATGTCGTGTTGAAAAAGCCTAAATGCACTTTAATAAAGGAAAAGTATTAAAGTCAAATTAGTTGAAAGCAAATAATCCCATCCATAAATAGGACGCACTACCGACTCATATTACATTGTGTCACTAGTGATTATATGTGTAATATCATTACACCATATGAACCGTTTGTTCAATACGTTTAAAAGTTCAAAACCGCGTAAGTGACACCTAATGATTCTAAATGCACAAGTAGACCCTACAACCCGTTAGTGAACACAATGATTAACATCAGTTATACATTTCATATACACCTCATATAAGTGCTCATACAATCTCATGTCAATTACAAGTCATAAAAGACTCCAAACAGTCACATAAGCGTAAATAACATAATCTGCGTTTTTAGGACAAATTATGCGCTATGAAAACCAATTTATTAAAATATTTATCCAATGAATTAGACTCTCCAAAATTTTACTGAACATTCCAGGGAGTCTATCGGACAAGTCCAAATTTTTATTCGTACCAAACCATGGAAAAAAATTATGAAAAATCATTACAATATAGCTAGGTCTAGAAAATACTCACAAAAAATCAGATTAGTAGAAAAAATTCCCAAAATTGTGTATTCATCCAAACGGGATGAGTCCACTTTGGAAAAGCCAAGTTTTACAATGTTGTACCAAATTTCATAATCCAACTATTTATAAAACTCAAGTTACAGTAGTTTAAAGTTAACCCAAATTACTAATCCGAAAATCTGATATGACCTTTATCAAAGAAAATTCCAAAAACCTATCAAACGACATCCAAATCAGATGATTTTGCCCATTATGAAAAAGATAAGACCATGTACAATGTTTTCATATAAAGAAATCATCAAAACAAACACTTTAACATCACGTTACAGCCTCTGCAAATCGATTTAAACATTTTGTCCACTTTAAATCATGCATAAACCCTAGTTTTAATCAACTCACTCTCTTTGCATATTAACGATCAATCAATACACAAAAAACATCATACAACATCAAATAACACGTAACATGATCAAAACCTTGCAAAATACATGTTAATCATCATCAATTATAAACCCTAGAAGTATAAAACATCAAGAACATGCAAACTCATGCAATACATACAATACTCGTCGCATAACATCATGTTTTACCCCATTAATCTTTATGAACAACAAGTTTTTAAATCTTTACAAAAGTGTTTCAGACCTGGACAAACTTGGTTATGATGTTTTAAAATACATTTAAAGATAATCAAAACATGTAGGGTTGAGTATTATACTGAAAGCACTTCCAAAAACCACCAACCGAATGCTCTCCAATCTTCCCGAATGGTGTTCTTGAGCCTTAGCAGGTGTTTGGGTTTGATAGTTTCGTAAATAGGCAGTAGGGGACAATTAGGGTTAGGGTTATGGGGTATTGGGGCTTAAGATTGCTTAAATAGATGTTTTAGGTCGGTTTAAGTCGTCAGACAACCAGTGAACGGACCGCTCGGTCCAAGTGAGCGGCCGCTCACTTGGCCTCGTTCTCATTCCGGGCGGTCCAGTCAAGTGTAATGCGTGTTTTCTTCAATGTTTTCGCTATTTGGACCATATCAAGTGTAACCCCATGTATTTAGACCCCAACCATCCTAACGGTTCATCGATTACGGTTTCTAATATCGCGTTCGGTTTATGTTCACGTAATCACATACAGTTTGTACATAGATTCACAGAAACACGTAATTGCAATCATATCAATCATTTAATCCACAATTATCTAATTTCACAATTCACCAACGTCCAGGGTTCGATACTCGTATATGTAGTATGGTAATTCCCCGAATTACCACTTCATGCAGTTATTAACTTATAACTGTGCAATGTGTGACTCATCTAGCTAACCCTGGTTTAAGTAGAATGCAGGAATGTAAGTACAAGTAACTAGAGTTTAGTTAAAGTTAAGAACCTGAATTTGCCGTGTATCACATAATGCTATTACAAACCCGCCATTTATTCACCATACCATGAAAGAAACTTGAGTTCTCGTCGCCATCCTTAGCCCACTGCACCCTCGCTTTTTGTCTAAGATCTTTAGCTTTACACGTTCCATCTCTTTTAACTTCTTGTTGGGTCCACATAAACCCATTGTTCCGCTTCCGGCAATCCCATCTACTTCGACCAAAGCATCCATCTCAACAAGGTCTTGTTAAAAATTAGTAAACATATCATATTGACTCGTTTCATTACAAAAATTAAAGCAATGACTACTTTCCCCTAATTTTTCTAAAATTTTTTTATTTACCCATTTTCAACCTTACAAAAATTAAATGCGTTAAAAAATACATTCTAAGATGGTGTAATGGTGAGTCGACTACAACGATTCGTTGTGTTTGGCGCTTAACGTTAGGGGTGTGAATTTTAAAATGTTAAAATGTAAATAATTTTCCCACTATATCACATTGAACGTTTTCTCAAGTACTGGATAATAAAAATTCAAATTATATATTTCATTTTTTACTAGATGTGCAAACCTCATGAACCCATTTTTACTAGATGTGAAATTCTTATTTGCCCACATGTAGCGGATTTTTTATTGCGAGTCTCGAGTCTTCCTGTTCCTATATAAATTGACATAACAATACTAACGTGCACGCATGTGAATTTTCATGTTTCATATAAGATGGACCACAATTTGACACGCTGTTGAAATTTGAAAATCAGGCTAATAGGATAAACCTCATCCTTTCTGGTGTGGGGATAAAGGTTTTGAGGTTTCAAAAATAAGTAGGAAGATCAAGTTTCATAAGAGATAAAAAAAGGTGATTTAAAACTTGATGTAAAAAGATGTGTAAAAAAATGAAGAGGATATTAAGCCCTTCAAAAAAGAAATGCTAATAGGCTAAAATTTCTGTATTTAAAGCTGTTATTTTATTTTAAAATGTTTCAGCTACTTAAATAGATGTAACATAAACAATGATATATAAAAGTAAAAACTTCAAAAATATATGAATCATTACTAATAAAAAGTAATATTTAGGTTTCTTCCCGCACTTCTCGCAATAAAAAAACTCTTCTGAAAATAACCTAACACTATACATATATATCAAGTATATTGTGGGTAATCATTGTATATACATACAAATCCAAACATGAACAGTATTTAATTCCTAACTGGGTACATGTTGCATTATATGGTGGTGAAAAAGTTGGTCTCTCACGACACGTCGACAACCATTGAAATGCTTCATCTTTTTAAGATTTACCCCATACCTCAGAGTCCCAACCACTCTAAGACTATCTCCATTGTGAACTAGCACAACCCAAGCTTTTATTAAAAAAATAATATCCTATTTCTTTCCCATTCACAACCCAACCCTACTCAAAATTTAACCCCCATTCACAACCCAACCCAACCTAAAAATAATTTTTCAGAACTACTCGGTTTTTTAATAAAATTTATTATATCAGAATGTTCACAAAAAAAAGTTAACAAATGCAATGCAATTAGTTTATTTTTTTAACTTAAATATTATAAGTTATTAGAGTAATTAATCTAGTGGGGGGTTTAGTTTGGCTTGCAACCATGGTTGCTCCACCAACCTGGTTGCCAAAATTAATTCTTTTTGAATTTTTTAAATGGTTTATTTCTTTTCTTCTTATACTTTATTGGTGACCAACCCAACTTTTGGTCACCAATAGGGATAGCCTAATATGTGAGTGGCTATTATATTATATATTTTTTTTAAGGCATTAATTGATTTAAAATTGCATTTTGTAAACTTAATTCATACGTTTTTTAACAAACTTAAATTTTAAAATTATGATCCAATGATAATAATTTAATTAATAAATCATAATCATAATCCAAAATTAATAATAACCAGTACCACGTTTTGATTTTATAGTTTTAAATTAATATAAATCATGTGTCGATATCCTTTAGGCATATTATAATTTTATTCTTTCTATATCATTGCTATAGAGAGTGGCAATACTATAATAAACTAAAACGATACCCACCGAATCCCCGCAGCGCAGCGCGAAGAGTCCTACTAGTTGAGGACAAATTAAATAGTTTGTGGTTATCGATGATTTTCATGTCTAAAGGACCACGTATGTTTGTTTAATAAAACATGATATAAACACGTAATTTAGATGTACACGTGATTACTCAGTTATGTAAATGATATATAACTTTACTAGGTTATATCCTAGGAGCATTTCAGGATACACAAAAAAATGAAGAGAAAAAAATGTAAATTGTGTGTTACGAATTTAGCATAGAAATTAATGCATTATAATATGAGAAAATAACAATTTTAATAATGTGAATAAAAATAAAATGTATACTCAAAAGAGAATGTACGTTGGATAAGGAGCAGGGCAGAGACCACCATTGCAAGGCGTGATTGAGTCGGTGGTGTTGAAGGTATAGCTTTTTTTAAAACGATTGGTTTTGACCTATCCCGCTCTACATGAAAACATAACTCTCTTTACAGTTCCATTTAGGTACCGGTTTGGTATGCAGGAATGGAAGGCGGAATAAAATGGAGCATTACGATGGAATGAAAAAAAAAATTGTGTTGGTTGGTCAAGGTAATGAATCATCCATTACATCCTCCATTCCATTTCTTTTATAAATAAAATTCATTCCATCCATCCCCCATGTTTTTTTCTATTTCATTCCCTCTGTCACCCTTCATCAGCACCGACCACCACACGTACTTGACGCCACCACCGACCACCGCCATCGTCGACCACCACCAACCACCGACTATCGCCACCCCCCAACCACCACCGGCCACTATCTTCATCACTGATCACCGCGCCACCCACCCACCGACTACCGCCATCACCGACCACCTCCACCTCCACCTCCACCACCGACCACCGCCACCCACCACTAAGCACTGACCGCTATCACCGACCACTCTCCGTCACC
>JAUTDX010003777.1:0-33315 GCA_030844895.1 Ambrosia x helenae | reverse complement strand
TGGAGGGAAAAACCAAAACGGACTCGCCGGAAATTGATTGGAACGTCTTCGGAGTTGCTCCACAACTTAAACCGTCACGTTTTACGAAAATATGACTTCACCATTGCGTTTGGAGCATCGAGAAATGTGCGGGTAGTGTATAATATTGCCAAAAGTCGCTAGAAAATCTCACCAGACCACCACCCCACCGGCGCCGAACCACTATGGTCGGCTGCCGGACGGCCGCTGGAACACCACCGACCGACTGTCGGAATTTCTAGAGAGAGAGAGGGGCTAGAGAGATATTTTTGTGTGGAGGGAGAAAGAGTTTGGTGTAAATGAAATAAATTGGTGGGTTTGGGGCTTTTATAGTGGGTAGTTGGGTCGTTCCAGGCCCAATACACGTACCAGCTGCTCTGTTTTTTGCCATTCTCGTTTGTTGACTCTGATTTTTAACCCACGAAAAATTGTAGAAATTATTTTACTAACTTAAAATAATTTTTTTAGCATCCAAGATATTAAATTTCGTCAAGATAAGTTTTATTCTCGCGCACGTTCGAAATGCGCGTTAGTTCACGGAACTTGCGTTCAGTTGTGGTTTTTCTTCGATTAACGATTTGTTAACGTTCACAAGTTTATAAATACCATATTTAATATAAATAATCATCCTACGAGTACGTTTAACTTTAAAATCGCGTATTTGAAGTCTGAATACTATGTTGGCTCCTCTCGCATTTCCAAAACACTGCGTTTTTTTTTACCATTTTTCGCACTGATTTTGCATATGATCGTTCCAATAGATAATACACACCGTATTTTCACGTAATAACTATATGTTAGCCCAGTTCGAACAAATTTTCACTCATGTCAATTCGTTAAGCTAAATACACGCAGATCTTTTTTACAAGCATCAAGGCGTCTGCGAACTTCGAAAAGGATGTCGTAGGACTCGTAACAGCTTATTTAATTTAAAACTAACTTCAAAACATTTTAATTTCATTAGAAACATGATTAAGATCAAATTAGACACTGACATAAATTTGTCGGTTGTCACATGTGTAAGCTCACATTTCTAACACTAGTTATTCTCGTAAGAGGTGGATGATGCTGGTTAGGGGCTGTTTGGTAACCTCTGAATGGTCATTAAGAGGCTACATCTGAATGGTTAATAGTCTCTTAATGGTTAAGATGTAACCTTAAGAATGAATGGTTAAGGGGTAACATCTTAATTATTGCCTCTTAACCATCTAGAAGTTATGGGCTATTAAGAGGTAACCTCTGAATGATCATTAAGAGATTACCAAACAACCCTTAGTCTATATAAATAAGAAGTAAGAACACGTGTCAATCTCTAAATAACACTGATAGTGTTCATTGTTTATAGTTTGCATATATATAAATGAATTGGAAGTTGTCAATCTCTCCTTTAGGGTTGTGATAGAAGTGATTTGGTGTAGCTTTACCAGAAGTTAAGGTTTGTAAATGTTGTTTTAGGAGTTGTAAGGAATCACTTTTCAAGGAACACTGATCCATACTCACATCAGTTGTTTTCTTTTTTGTATATATAACACTAGGTTATCTTCCAGTGTGATACACGGGTTGAACAATTTAAGTTGTATTAAAACATACAATAATAATAACATTAATAATAAAGACAACTACATGGTAAGTAATGTATCAAACTTCAAAGAAATAAAAATCCTTGACCAAATTAATCAAAAACATCATATGTTAGTCTATGGAATTAATAAAATATTAGTCATGGGAAAATGTATTGAACATAAGACAACATACTTGATATTAAAATCCACCAATGAATCTTAGCAATTTGACATAATTGAAGTGCGATAATCTAGCTAAAGAAATATATTCATACCTTTGAGTTTGCAGGGACTAATAAACAAATACGCCAACTAGGATCAGTCATTTTTCACATTAAATATTAGATAATAAAAACATAGAAAACTTTATGTTAATTTAAGATACATATCATGCCACGAAGTTCAAGACGGATATGTGGCATGTTAGTCTTGTGGATAACATTTCCATCTGGACCTCTCTTAAAGTACTCCGAACCGATCTAGTGCGACTGAAAAGAAGAAATTCAGTTTCCAATTACAACAATATTTGACATACATAACCTAAAAAATATACATCTTTTCCATCTTCAATAAGGAAAATGACACTGATAATGCAATAAAATATATGATCAGATGATATATGCCTAGTTTAGTTCAAAGCGTTAGGTTTCTACAAACCCTTTCTACGTTCTACCGAACATTCCCGGTTTTCGCCAGCTCCTTTGCTTCTTGATATACGGTCATCTGACTGACCTTGAGGATTGTTTAGCACATATAACTATCATCTCATTTGAGCAGAGATCCCATAAAGTAGGCAATGCTTAATACGACTGCAATCTAACCCTCAATCAAAATACCCCTAAATATTTGCAGATGACATCCTTTAATACAAAATTTCAGTAGTTTGACTAACTTCAACTATGTAAAACACACATCCTTAAATATAATTTAATAACAATGACTACCTATTTCCTTAGGGTATTATTATTAAGAAGTGAAGTACAATTTACATCACCTAACCTTCAACTTTGGAATGGACATGAATCTTTTCAAACCAATACACTAATTATTAAACAAAATATGAAACCTACAGTGACCCTTGATGAAGATAAACTGTTAATAAGATAAAATTCCAAACTTTGTTACAGAATAAGCAAGATTTCCGTATTTCAAACAAAACCATAAAAAATAAAATCTAAAATAATAATACAATATCCCAAATCATTTTTTTACTTGATTTAAACCCTAATTAAAAAAACAAAAAAAATGAAAAAAATGATACCTAATAAAAGGTTATGCAAAATGATTTCTTCCCCAAATAACTAACATATGGATTTCTACGATGGAGGAAAGTAAATTCCTAAAAACCCTAATCAAAACATAAATCACAAATCAAATATAATGCAATTCAAAGTGATAGATCTTAGGATCCGTTGAGAGATCAATAATGACAACGTTTCTGCAAAGCGCTGTACACGAATCTCTTTGTGGTTGGAAATGAAGATCTTGCCCGGAGCAACTACCGCAACGACGACATCGCACTGTGGAGTTTGATCACAAAGTGAAGATAATTAGTGTAAGAGTTTTGGTTACAAAATTAAACAATTTGAATATTAGCTTCAATTTAATATTATTAAAAATGCAGAAATCGAAAATGATAAATGGAAGATCGAGAATCATCTTTAAGGAGAGGACGACTAATTATGGCATCTTCAAATGGAAGGTTAGCCCCGATTTATAGAAAAGATTGTTTTTTTGTTAGGTTCTGTGAGCATAATCAAGAAAAATTAACGAAATCGTGTAAAGGAAGTCAATGTTTTGTTTAATAACCGTAAGAATCGCAACACATAAAGTTTTTACCTGAATTTTGATTCAGGATTGAAGTTAGCACCCATTTTCTTTTCTTTTTCCTGTTGCACTGTTGATCTCAATCTCTCTCTTTCTCTTATCTCTTTGTCTCTCTATATTTGTTTTGAAATCATGTTACATGATAAAGAAGTGGAAACTAGGGTTTACAAATAAGTTTGTTTCTAAAAAAATGGGAATCGTTCGTAATTGGTTATGGGAATGAGCGGGAAAAAAAACTTAGAAGGCCCCATAAAGTGCCATGTGTCCTACAATTGCTTTCATAAGATTTTACATTGTAATATTTTTAAACGATACGTGAGAGGCTGAGACGTTTTAATAGTTTTATGAATTATTGAGTTGTTTTAAAACTCAAGACGTTTTAACATTTTAACATCTTTTAGATTATTGAGTGAACGGGCCAAAGCTCATTAAAAAGGTTTTTCAAATTGGGCCAAGAAAGTTTTTTCCTTTGATTATTAATGCCCAACAATTACAAATGAGTCGCTAAGCCATTCTGTAGATTATTGAGTTGAATGGGCACAATGGGTATCTTGAAATGTGCCAAACTAGTTTTCTCCACGAAGACACTTAATTTCGTAAAAGGTATATAGTTAAATATAAATAAAATCATTAATTAAATGGAAATCAAATTAACAAGAATATATACACTACCACATTCGAAACAAACATATATTTCAATTTCGGGTCAATAAACTCGATTCAACGACTTAGATACTTCCATTTGAAACTTATTTTTGACTTAATAGTTAATACTACATAACATAATACTATCACTATATGCAATGATAAGTTACCAATGAAGTTGGACATCAAATCAAACTCACCCTTTAAGCTTAGTTATATGTAACTGACCAATTAAATCTAGATAGTCTGTTATACCTGATAAAATATCCGAATCCGTTATAGCGGCGAACGAGGAATAGAATCAGGGTTTGGTATGTATGATATCTCAAAAGTTTAGTGGGGTGTATGTGAAATTCACCATTCAATGTGTACAATATAACAAGATATTTCTTACCCTTTACAAACATCCTAAAAAGCATTTTCCAGATCCTAATTCTCATCCAAAACTGAAATATTGTATCACTTTTTAAAGGGTAATATAGGTAACATATATGGCAGCTAAATCACTATGTGTATCATCTTCTTAATCTTCCTTCTTATCAGCTTCATCTAAGGCAGCTACCCTTTCAACCAGAAGAGGGCTAGAGTAGTGATAGGCAGAGTACCAGGGATCTGTGTTCATTTCTGACAAGGCCCCCTCCTACAAAAATCATATATTTATTTTATAAAAAAACACATAAAAATACCTTAATCTAATGAAAGCCCGTTAACGATATACTGCAACTATATAAATGCATGTTTGTAGTAGTTTACAAACGTGAACCTGATCCCAGGACGGATCTAGAGAAGGAGCAGGGTAACGTCCGTTACCCCTCAACTTTTTTGCGTAGTGTATTTTTAATATTTTTTTACGTGTTTTGTATTACGTTATCCGTGAAAATTATGTAACGTTACCCCTGAAATCTTGGTCTAGATCCGCCACTGCCTGATCCACAGGTCGGTATTCAACAGTCAACACAACTCAAATTGCATCCGTAGATAGAGGTGGCAAAATGGATGGGTCATTCAGGTGGGTGCTGGGTCGTCAAACACTCAAAAACAGGTTGGACTAGGAAACTGTTTTATTATAAGTTCCTGATAAATAATGTGTTAATTACGATAACAAGAACCAAATTATATCTTTAAGTAAATGATTTTAAGAGGTTGTATGCATTACGAGCAACTTTTAGTTGTAAAACCACATGCTTCCTTTTAGCTTGTTTTTTTCTCTATATTTTTTAGCCATTTGATATAGAATACAGCAAACCATTCATAAGTAAATCAATTAAAAAAGTCACAACTTCACCTACATAGTCAACACAGCTTCTAGCAAAACTAAGTGGTAATTAATAAATAGTAGGTTTTTTTACATATCCCCCCTATTAAGGCTATGAATTATATGTTTCATTATTTGATGAACATGAGAAAAACAGAAAATCAACTTTATATTATATTGATATAATTTGTTTTTAATGACTTTGCTCCATGGAAAGTGATAGGAATGAGCTAGTGAGAGAGGGGTATAATAGGAAAGTTCTAGAATATGTTGGTGTTAGTATAAATAGTCATGTAATAAGCTAGTAAGGATAGATTGAGTTTGTTGTTAGCTGAATTGGGCTCCTGCTGTGCAGTGAGAGAGGGCACAGCCCTGGACCCCTTGTATTTCCTTTTCCCGCCAAATTCCATAATAATATTTTCCTGCCATTTTCCTTCTTCATCTTGTTAGACAACTGTTCTATCAAATATAACTTAACACATACATATCTGAATCACAAACACAGATCTGAAACTCTATCAGAAAGATCCTCCAGAAGTCGATTAATCGCTTTTCTTTCTAATTCTAGTATCAGCTAGGATGGCTCTACACTGACTTGGTATTATAGATAATTAACTAGTAGTGAAAGACTTCACTAACAGACACCATAAAGACCAAATAGGAAGAAGAAAATACCTGCAGCTGAACTAGCCTATCTCGAAGTGGTTTAGCATAACCGAGCTTCATTGCAAAAGCATCAGCCTAAATATATAAATAAACAAAAAAATGCATCATAGTCAGACAACCATAACAGGGTGCAAAAAAACCTATTTTCGATGTTAAATATTGATACCAATTAGAACCATACCTGAAAATCAAAAGCACGGGTTAAGAGGTTGCGTCCAAAGCTTACAAGATGCTGGATAGGCATTGTAGTGAGCTGAAATTACAAAAGAAAAGAATAACTGTATGTAATCAAAATACCTACAAGGGACAGCAAATTGGTGGAGAAAAGCATTGCATGAATTGTAATCATAGAAAAAAAGTGCAAGCAAGCAACATACCAAACATTGTTATAAAACAGATTTTAAGTGGTCCCATACTCCTATACTTATCTATCCACAGTTAAAGATAAATGAATCCGCTATCATATTACACATATTCCGTTAAACATTCGAGGATATTAGAATCAAATGAACAAACATTTCATGCTTCATACAATATCATATACGCACATATTTACAGATTGCTCCTCCCAACGCCATAAATGTTAAAATATTAATAAGTCACAATACATATTAATATTTCTCTTAACACTTTTATTACATGTGTTCTAATAGTTGATATTTATTTTTGTTACATGTTATTGTTGATGGGCTGATATTACGAGTATGGATTGATGGAATGGGCTGCTGCTTGTTGCTGTTTAATTGAAGAAAGAAAAGAGTCCAAGAACTGAAGTCCAAGACCAAGCCCAGTTGATTAAGCCCAGAGTTGGTTGGTTCGGTGTCCGATCCTATCTGGCAATCCGAGTGATAGCTTTTGACGGTCCAGATCATGTCAAGATGTGTTTTCTTGACATGATCTAACGGTGTTCTATGCTTCGGGTGTGTTTGTTACCGACCCTAATTTCTCAGCTATAAATAAGCTTCGTCGTCTTCATTTTCTCATTTTATGTTCTTCGAGAGTCTCTCTTTCACATGTTATCCGATATTGTTTTAGGGTTTGTTACACAGGATCATCAGTCAATGATCCTGTAATCGTTTCATAGAGGTTGATCATCTGTCAATGATCATTTAGTCTTGTGTTTATTGTATCAGATCATCTGTTAATGATCTTTAGTTTGTTTCTTTAGATTCAGTAGTTTCTGGTCTAAGTTTGGTTGATACTTTGTGAGTTTATTGTTCATAGTTTGAGTAATAAAAGATTTACAGTGTTTGTGTCAATCTTGTTTTACTTTCTTGACAATAAAAGAAGCCAAAATAACCGTTCACTTATCCACGGTATTTCTGGTCAACAACTCAGGATACATCAAGTAGATGTAAGCAGCCCAAATACGAATTAAATCACATATTTGAACTCTTAAATTGTTAGTATAAATAACAGTGTACAGTGTACCTGAAATAATATGATCCCAATGATTATTGGTTGAGTATCGAATCCAAAACTCATGAATAGATCATTTGAGTTCTTTACAAGTGTATAACCTCCAAATAGCAAAAGTATACGAATCTACAAAGTACGAAAATGGTCAAAGTCAAAAGCATAGTTCATCAAAGTCAACCATAAGATATAACTTCCAAAAGGATTATAAAATTAAACACACCTGAAAAGCAATGAAGGAGTACAGTGTGTGATTCATTTTCCAGTGACCAAGTTCATGAGCAATAACAGCAACAACTACCTCCTCATTGTTGCACTGCATATATCATATACCATGTTAACCCAAAAGAAAAGAATTAAGATAGCTGAACATTTTTCAAGTAAAAAAGAAAACAAATCTCTTTGACAAACAAAATAACTAATTTATGAAAAAGTATTTGAAGCAGAAAGTATAGATGGATCCGAAGTTTATGCAACGGTATACATGGATACACAATCATACAACGACAACTTTGTAGCAGAAACAGAGAGAAACAAAATATTAACAAATGCGAATAAAATGAAGTGTTATTTGTTAGCTCCTATGACTTTTCCATATACCTATTTTATTATAATAAAATGCATAACAAACTTACCTGCTGAATCAAAGTATTGAAAAGAACAATCCGTTGGTTTTTAAAGAGCCATACATGTACACCTGTAGATCAACAACAAGGTTATGTCAATGCAACCCAACAGACAGAACAAGTATTTTCCATGTCATTAGAATAGAGACAGTTCGCTGTCATGCTATTTCATGATAGCTTATTAATATTTTCTAGAGGTGACCTTTGTTAAAAGAATTTTAATTATGGCCCAAACAAAAAAAAATATATAAAAAGGATAACTTTTGAAGCATACAATCTTGGTATTATTATCATTCTTCAAGCTAAATGTTAATTAGGAAACCAGAATATTTATTGCAAATTTGCAATAAAGGAAAAAAAATCCTCACATTTCTATCGCTTGACCTTGTAGAGCGATCAACATACAAATTCTTCAATGGAAAATTGAGAGAGGAAGCAAGGGTCTCGATTTTTGTCCTAAGCTCACCTTGAGGTAGCTTTTTTTTTTTTTTTTTGGTAACATGGCAAATAGAATTTCTCAGAAACTGAATACATTCAAACAGGCAATTAGAAGATTAAAGTTAGAATACTTACAGGTTTGATCTTGTTATAAAGAGGTGTAACTAAAACTGGGTAAATTGTTATCCTGACAAGAGACCAAGCAAATATAAACCCCCAAAGGTAACAGCCACATAAGGACCACCTTCCTGCAACAGAAATAAAACATGGTTGCTGTAAAAACAATAAATAAATGTGGAATTTTTGTAACAACAGTCATTATAAGAACTAAACCTGTACTATTAGAATTATGGCAGCCACAATGGGTGGTCCTAGTATTATAGCCAAGATCATGTCCTTAAGCATGTCTCCAATGAACATCCAAATTGTTTGCTATCACCATAAATATCATTTATACATTTATCAGCAACGAGGGCAACGTAGTATCTAACTCTGAACAAAACTGTAACTATAAAAATTAACAAGAGTGATGTACTATAATACCTTGTTGAAACCATGGTCCTCCTCAATTACAAAAGTCGAGGTCAGAGAAAATGGCAACTCTGTTATCTGCACAAAGTACACCACAAACAGAAATGTGAGGAATCGATAATATTGGAATTTAAAGAAAAAATATGTATACCTGATACCACATCGTAACACCAGCTAGGAATATAAGTGTATGATATATTTCATTTTCTGCATCAAGGCCAGTGGATTCCAGAATATTACCTGATTTCTGAGCCCAATTAAAAAATACGATTAAAAACTATTAAGAAATTACGAGTGCATTAATGCATAGTGAATTGAGAAAGGATTAAACTACCCACCTTCCAAAACCAAGGCAAGACCCCATAGAACAAAATAGCAGATTCCATTACTATTGTTGCAAACTGCTTATGGAGGTGAAGGGTACTGGAAAATGAACAAACACAATGAAAATCAAATTCAGCAGCTTAAGCTGTATAAAGAACATGAAATTTGAAATACCTTTTATCGAGATTATACTCCCTAGATATTTCAAACTTCTGCTGGTTAATCACGCCTTCCAGAGTTTTAGGAAGTGTTGGCAGCACAAGAGCAGCAAGCTGCCTCAAATGTAGATGTGTCTCAAAGATGTACATCAATATCTTGAACCCTAAACATCAATAGTAGTTCCATCACTTCATCTATGTATAAATCGTAACAATATAACAGATAAACACATTTTAAGAATATGTTCAAAATAACACACTAGCAAACTAATAACTGGACTTAAATTTTAAAGTAATTTACGCGTAGTCATTTACATAACAATCGTTCTAAAAATACACTCAACCACACTAAATCTCTAGTGAATCAGTATCGAACATTCAAAACTGAGATCGCAAATTGTTAAAACAATTCTGGCTAAACACAGAAAACTTTTATTAATCCTATCAGAGGTCAAATCAATTCGTCCATGATTACACACAAAAACACTAGCAATTACAGAGTATTTATACACTAGAAACAAAGTGTCAGCCATCCATGAACAGAATCAAAACATTAATATTAATGTAGTGGTAAGAACAGTAATCCAAAAACCCTAACATAATAGAAAAATGTTGATGATATAATAGCACACTGGTAAACTAGCAATTGCACTTAAACTTGAAGTTAATTTACACCTAATCTTCATTTACATAACAATCGATCTATGAATACACTAAACCGTACCTAATTGTCCATGTTTACAGACAAAAACCCAAGCAGTTACGTAAATTATGAAAAAAAGAAGCTTAAATGAATGAAGAGATAGATACCGACAACAGCTTCCATGTATGGAAACACCATGACGACTGTGGTTAGACGATCGATGAAAGTATGAAAGAAGTGAATGAGCAGAAGAAGTTATGGGGTAGAAGAATGAGGGCAGAATTGGAAACAAGTGATATTATTATTATTATTATAATTCAACAAGAAGAAGAGATGAGACATGAGTTGAGAAACAGATTCAGTTATTTTCTGTTATGAAAACTGCTGACGTGGCTCCAAACACGGAGCCTTTTGATTGTTTTTGAAATTTGTTGACTGACGTGTTTGACTCTTTTAGTTATTTATTGGGCTCTTCTGGGCTTCTTGTTGGGCCTAATATATTGGATTAAGTCATAACAGTGGTTTCCCAGTACGTTTATTATTGTGTCACCTGGTTATAGTTTGATTTTGCATTGAAGAGACTTAAGAAAAACAATGTTTATAGCTTAGATAAACGAAAAGTTATAAGCTTTATTTTTTTATTTTTAGGACACAATCTCAGACTCAGACAATTTTAGTATGGTTTAGTTTTCCTCTTTTCTTCTAAACCAATTTTTGTGGTTTGGTTTTGGTTTGCTATGAGAACCTAACCAAAAGACTCAATTGACTCGAAACTTAAGTCTCAAAATATGTGTAGTGAAATAACTAAAAAGTGAAAATGTTCATGCCACATCACTGCCATGTTAGCATTAGGGCTTTAACTAAATACACGTTCAGCTACGTATAAGTTAACTAAAAAAATCAAACAAAAAAAAAAAGATAAAAAAGAAGTGATTGAAGTAATTTTTTTTTTTTTCAAATAAAAATTATATCTAATGGGATGCCTATAGTCGTCCGCGAGATGATGTCAACCTGCCTATTGGAGTTTTCATGGTTTGCACAACCTAAAGAGTAAATTATACAGACATTCTTGTGGTTTGCCCAAATTATGAATTTAGTCCATAAGTTAATAAAATCACATGTATAATCAACCACATAGTTTGCTTTCATTAATCATTGGTGGTTAAAAAAGTTAACAATGTTAGTAAACAAAATTACATCCTATGTTTTCACTATAATGTTGTTTGTAGATCAAATTATTTAGCGGATCAAATTTATGTGTTCTCTATTTTCACAAATAGTTTAGAATATAATGCCATTGTCGTCCCTGTCTTTAAGTCACTTGTGTCATTTACATGTAAAAAATATTTTTCTCATATCTAGAAACTTGTGGTTTTAAGATCTTGTCATTTTCATCTACTTCTCTAACCCTTACCAAAATTTCTGTTAAGTTAAAGGGCATGTTGGTCTTTTTACTCAATGTATAACTCTTTGGATAACATTTAATAGTTTCGTAAAGAAACAAAAATGATTAAAATAAAATTATATCTCCATCTTTTGTTTATTTGTATACTTACTCTCTAAAACATGAAATTAGTCATTGCTATTTTATGTGCATCTCATTGATTATTATGTCTCTTTGTATCGTTTGCTTATCGTTCATGCATTTAGATATGTAATGTCTTAAAAGCAAAACAATACTCAGAACCATTAGGAACTCATGTAATTAAAAGGTAAACGAATAGCGATGAATCAAACCGAACCCATTTATTACTGAACAACAAGAGACCCAAACACAGAGTCTTTCGATTGTGTTTGAAATTTGTTGACCCGTTTGACTCTTTTAGTTTCTTCTTGGGCTCTTTCTGGCCTTCTGGTTGGGCTAGTATGTTGATTGTCATAACTAGAAGTGCACATGAAAACCGGTTTGTTAACCTCTACTCCTCTAGTCACGACAATGGTTTTTACTTTTTAGTAACACATCTCATTTATAGTCTTATTTATTCAATGTATTTATTTGTGTTTTTTCACGTTACTTGTGATATGTAACATAATGGATACATTGGGAGAATACAATTGACATGGTATAGAGCCATTGGTACTTTAACATCCTTTCACTTTCATTTTCACCTTCCAAATTCTTCCCTCATCCGGTCACCCTCCTTCCATTCCCTTCTTTGCTGTCATGGCTTCTTCTTCGTCTCAACCCCAAGCTACCTTCACTCACTATCTCATATGTTAAACATTAAACTTTGTTCCTCAAACTACATCGTGTGGGTTTACCAAATGCTCAACATCCTCAAATACTAAAAACTTCTTTCTCAAGTTGATGGTTCAGCCTCTGTCTGATGTGGGTCGAACTTTATTGGTTTTGTTGTGTGGACTTGGATCGGCGTTTGAATTTTTGTTTTCAACTCGACTAAGTTCAAAATTTACACTCTCCCTATAATAGTATTAATCTTCCATTTAAATTACTTCATATTATTTTATCAGAATTAAAACAATAAATCAACCACTAATCAAATTAGTGTGCAGTCTGGAGTTTATTGTAAGTTTCAATCGAGTTGTGGCAGTTAAGGATTGTAAATGCTGTTTGTAAAGAATCACTTCAAGGAAGACTGTTCCATACACACATCAGTATTGGGTGAGCTTGTTAACCTGGACCCATTCAACCTTTACAATCCATACTCACCATTCTCTTAATGGGTACAATATACATGATATTTCTTACCCTTTACAACTTCCTTAAAAACATTTTCCAGGGTCTATTTCTCATCCAAACTGAAATGTATAGGGGTCAAATAGGTAATATCTATGGCAGCTAAATCACCAGAGCCTGAAAGTATGTATATCATTTTCTTATTAATCTGCCTTCTTATCAGCTTCATCTAAAGCAGCTAACCTTTCAACCAGAGGAGGGTGAGAGTAGTGATAAGCAGAGTACCAGGGATCTGTGTTCATTTCTGACAACTTCTCGTCCTACAAAATCATAATCATAAAAAAAAACACACAAATAACTGAATCTACTGAAAGCCCCTTATTATCCTGCAACTAAACTAAACACATGTTTGTAATGGTTTACAAAAGTGAACCTGACCCACAGGTCAATATTCAACAGTCAACACAGGTTGGACTGGGACAGTGGGTTGCGTTGACCTGTTAACCCGTCTATGTCTATTTTTTTTTTTTTTTAAATTCCTGATAATAATGTGTTAATTACGATAACTAAAACCATTATTTGTATCTTTAAATATATGAAATAAGAGGTTGTATGCATTAACACATTAAATAATATGGGCAGCCTTTACTTGTAAAAACCACATGCTCCCCTTTTAGCTTGTCTTTTCTCTATTTATAATTTCAGCCATTTGAGATAGAACACAATGAGACAACTCAATACCCCCTCACCAAGAAAAAAAAAGGCTCATATTTGGCTAAATTCTAATCCAAAAGCGTTAGGCAGAGCTGCATAGTAAACACAGCTTCTAGCAAAACTAAGTGGTAATGGTAATTAATTATTAAAGATATTGTTTCATTATTTGATGAACATGAGAAAAATAGAAAATCAACTTCATGTTATATTGATATAATTAGTTTTTTAATGACTTTGCTCTAAGGAAAGATCCTCCAGAAGTTGATTAATAGCTTTTTAAGAACAAAAAATCAAACATCAGCTAAAAGTAAAAAACTTTACTGACAGACACCTAAAGACCAAATAGGAGGAAGAAAATACCTGCAGCTTAACTAGGCTATCTCGAAGTGGTTTAGCATAACCGAGCTTCTTTGCAAATGCATCAGCCTAAATACATGAATAAAAAGAACACATAATAGTCAGACAACCATACCAGGGTGCAAGAAAGATAAACATTATTTCGATGTTAAATATGGATATCCAATTAGAACCACACCTGAAACTCAAAAGCACGGGTTAAGAGGTTGACGCCGAAGTTTACAAGGTGCTGGATAGGCCTTGAAGTGTGCTGAATTGAAATTTTAAAGAACAAAAAATTACAAAAGAAAAGAATAACTGTATGTAACCGAAACACGTACAAGGGACAGCAAATTGGTAGAAAAAAAAAGCATTGCATGAATTGGCATCATAGAAAAAAGGTGCAAGCGTGCAATATGCCAACATTGCTATAAAACAGATTTTAAGTTGTCCCATACTCCTATACTTATCTATCCACAGTTAAAGGTAAATGAATCCGTTATCATATTACACATATTTCGCTAAACATTCGAGGATAGAATCAAATGAACAAATATTTCATGCTTCATACAATATCATATACGCACATATTTACATATTGCTCCTCCCAATACTATAAGAGAAGCCAAAATAACCGTTCACTTACCCACTGTATTTCTCGTCAAAAACTCAGGATACATCAATTAGATGTAAGCAGCCCAAAAACAGACTTAAATCACATATGTTGAAATTCATAAATTGTTAGTATAAATAACAGTGTAAGGTGTACCTGAAATAATATGAACCCAATGAGTATTGGTTGAGTATCGAATCCAAAACTCATGAATATATCATTTGAGTTCTTTACAAGTGTATAACCTCCACATTGGAAAAGTGTAGAAATCTGCAAAGTACGAAAGTGGTCAAAGTCAAAAGCATAATTCCTCAAAGTTAACCATATGGTCTAACTTCCATTAAGATGAAAAAAAAAACGAAACAGACGACATGAATGCAAGATAGTGAACAGTATATATTCTGTAAACAGATCAACCACATTGGACTCTATTAGCCCGTGTAAAGATCACGTATAAGATGTATAATTTATTATAAAATATTTTACCAAAAAGATTATAAAATTAGACACACCTGTAAAGCAATGAAGGAGTACATTTTGTGTTTCATTTTCCAGTGACCAAGTTCAAGAGCAATTAAAGCAACAACTTCATCCTTATTTTTGCACTGCGTAAATCATATACCATGTTAACAAAAAAGAAACAAATTAAGATAGATGAACATTTTTTAAGTAATAAAGAAAACAAACATTTGACAAACAAAATATCTAATTAATGAAAATGCATTTGAAGCAGAAATATAGATGGATCAGAAGTCTATGCAACAGCATACACAGAGAGATTTTTTTTTATCCAATACAAATAAAATGAAGTGTGTTATTTGTTAGCTCCTATGACTTTTCCATATACCAGTTTATTAGATAAAGAACAAAAAATATAACTAACTTGCCTGCTGAATAAAGGCATCGAAAAGCACAATATGTTTGTTTTTAAAGAGCCCATACATGTGCACTGTAGAGCATCAAAAAGGTTATGTAAGTGCAATGCAATTCCACAGAAAGAACAAATATTTTCCATGTAATTAGAATACAGACAGTTTACTGTCATGTTATTTCAAGATAGCTTCTTAATATTTTCTAAAGGTGACCTTTGTTAAAAGAATTGTAACTACAGAAAAAAATTATTAAAAGGATAACTTTTGAAGCATACAATCTTGATATTATTATCATTCTTCAAAGCTAAATGTTAATTAGGAAACCAGAATATTTATTGCTAGTTTGCAATAAAGAAAAAAAAAATCCTCACATTGTTATGGGTTGACCTTGGAGAGCCATCAACAACATACACCTTCTCCAACGGGAAATTGAGAGACAAAGCAAGGGTCCAGATTTTTTTCCTAAGCTCACCTTGTGGTATCTTTTTTTTTTTTTTGGGATAAAATGGCAAATAGAATTTCTCAGAAACTGAATATATTCATACGGGCAATTAGAAGATTAAAGTTAGAATACTTACAGGTTTGAGATCAGAAAGAGATGCGACTAAAACTGGGAGAATTGTGATCGTGAAAAGAGACCAAGCAAATAAAACCCCCCAAAGGTAGATAGCCACATAAGGACCACCTTTCTGCAATAAAAATAAAACATGGTTGCTGTAAAAAGTAAAAACAAAGAATAAATAAATGTGGAATTTTGGTAACAACGGTCATTATAAGAACTAAACCGGTAATATTAGAATGATGGCAGCCACATAGGGTGGTCCTAGTATTATAGCCACGATCATGTCCTTAAACATGTCTCTAATGAACATCCAAATTGTTTGCTGTCACCATAAATATCATATAATTATTTATCAGCAGCACAGGCAACTAAGTATCTAACTCTAAAACAAAACTGTACTATAAAAATTAACAAGAGTGATGTGCTATAAAGCCTATAATACCTTGTTGAAACCATGGTCCTCCTCAATTACAAAAGCTGATAAGAGTGAAAATGGCAAGTCTCTTATCTACAGAAAGTACGCCAAACAGAACTGTAAACTAGCGATGTGAGGAATCGATAACATTGGAATTAAAAGAAAGTATATGTATACCTGATACCAAATCTTAGCACCAGCAAGGAATACAAGTGTCTGATATATTTCATTTTCTGCATCAAGGCCAGCTATTTCCAGAACATCACCTGATTTCTGAGCCCAATTAACAAATACGATTAAAAACTATTAAGAAACTACCAATCCATTAAAGCATATAATATCTAGTAATTATAGAAAGGATTAAAGTATAGAACTACCCACCTTCCATAACCAAGGCATAAAACCGAAGAACAAAACAACAGATTCCGTTACTATCGTTACAAACTCCTTAACGAGGTGAAAGGTACTGGAAAATAAACAAACACAATGAAAATCAAATTCAGCGGCTTACGCAAAAACTGCCGATAAACATGAATTTGAAATACCTTTTATCAAGATTATAATCTCTATATTTTTCAAACATCTCCTGGCTAATGACCCCTTCCAAAGTTTTAGGAAGTGTTGGCAGCCGGAGAGCAGCAAGCTGTCTCAAATGTAGATATGTCTCAAAGATGTACTTCAATATCATGAACCCTAAACATCAATAATAATTGTCATCCCTTCATTCATGAATAATTAAGAATAAGCTCTTGCATGTAAACTTGAAGCTAATTTATGGCTAATCATTTACAGAACACACTTAATCGTATTTAAACGTCCTACCAGATATTAAACAAGTTCCTCCATGATCACACACACAAACCCTGGCAATTACAGAGTATTTAAACACTACAAATAACAATTACATCAATTCATCCATGGACAACTAGCTACATTATAACAGATAAACACATTCTAAGAAGATGTTCACAATAACACACTAGCAAACTAACAATTACACTTAAATTCAAAGTTAATTTACACTTGAACATTTACATAACAAATGTTCTAGAAATACACTTATCAGATGACAAACAAATTCGTCCATGATTACACACAAAAACACTAGCAATTACGGAGTAATTACACATAAAACTAACAGAATAAGACTACAGTAATCTCAAAGCCCTAACAAATGAAACGAAAACACGTAAATAATGAAAAAAAGTTGCTTAAATGAATGAAGAGGAAGAAGAGATACCGACAACAGCTTCCATGTAAGGAAACACCATGACGACTGTGGTTAGACGATCGATGAAAGTATGAAAGAAGTGAATGAACAGAAGAAGTTATGGAGTAGAAGAATGAGGGCAGAATTGGAAGCAAATGATATTATTATTATTCAACAAGAACTGCAAGTGATGTGGTTTAATAAGAAGAGATGAGTTGAGAAACAGATTCAGTTAATTCTGTTATAAAATCTGCTGACGTGGCTCCAAACGCAGAGTCTTTTGATTACGTTTGAAATTTGTTGACCCGTTTGACTCTTTCAGTTTCTTCTTGGGCTCTTTCTGGGCCTAATATGTTGGATACAGTCATAGCACTGGTGTGACCCGGTGCGGATTACGAACGTATGAACGAAAACATATATTCAATCAATATAAGAAGTAGGGGTGTTCATCGAATCGAATAACGAATTTTCGAATTATTCGAATCGAATTTCTCGAATTTTTAATATTTTTACCTGAATTCGTATTCGATTCGTATTCTCTTAAAATTCAACTTATTCGATTCGTATTCGATTCGATTAAGAAACTCGAATTCGAATAAATTCGATTTAGTTCAAATTCACCATAAATAATAAATTGTTTTAATTTTAGTTTTTAAACTAATACAAACTCATTATTTTTAACATATAAAATACAAATCTACAAAATTGATAAACAACAATATGTCAAATACTATAATAGTAAAAATAGTAGAGGGTATAGTTTGTTAGAGTTTTGTGATGTACAAGATAAAAATGTAAAATATGGTTATGACAAAAGTTGTAGAGACTATGGGTTCTTAGAGTTTGACCAAAAATTAAAAGTTCTATTTTTCAATCTATATATTTGTGTATAACAATGTGTATGTGTGTATATATATTTAAAAAAATATTCATGTACAGTTTTTATTCGAATTTCGAATCGAATCGAATTCAAAATCATAAATTCGTATTCGATTTACTGGACTCGAATTCGAATTGAATCGAATTCGAATTCTTAATAATCAAATCGAACTAAATCGAATTTCGAATTTTTCGAATCCGAATCGAATTCTGAACACGCCTAATAAGAAGAGGGGACAACCCATGACCTCTTGGTCTAGTGATATGGTGTCTCCCCTTACAAATGTAAGGTTGTGGGTTCAAATCCTTGCAAGTGCAAGGTATGGTGGAATTAAGGTGGTATAAAATTTGTCGTTCAAAAAAAAAAAAGAGGGGACAAGTGTTTCTCGGGTGGTGGCATCAGTACCCCTATCCGACCAGTAACACCGCTATCGGTGTGTGTTTTGAGTAGCGTATTTTGGTTTGTTGGTCGCGGGGTGGTTGATGACTCAGTAAGTGTATGTGTAACGGCTATAAAGCTGTTGAGATTAATGATAATGGTGGTTCACAAAATTTTATCCTTATTTCTTCTCTATACAAAACAATTTGTACACTTCTATAGAAATGAATGATGCTATTAGAGTATGCATTCCGTCGCTCGATGATAATAATATATTCTCAACTGATAGTAGCCTAGATTTTATGTTTTAGTTTAAAATTTAATTAAGTAGTTGTTTAAACTTTAATTAATATTAAATGTCTCGTTTTAATTGTTTTTTATTTAGTTTTACTAGTAGGAAAGCCCGCGCGTTGCTGCGGGTGTTTAATTTAATTATTTGCGCTGGTTCCGTGATCGAGTTTAGGTATGTTGTTTATTAAATAAAGTTGGTTATACATGTAATATATACAATGAAGAGTCGTAATTGAGTCTAGCAAAAGAATTTGCACCCATTTTGTGTGACTTTACTTCGTAGTCATTTTCTCCGTGACATACCCATCTTCCACTTGTTCAACCTGAAATGAAAATTAGCTTAATGGTTCATTATGTATATGACGTACATGTGTAGGTAAACGACACAAAATTACAACATTTTTTAACAAAGTAGTTGGATATAGTACTTTTATGTATATAACCTACTTATATGTATGTAAGAAGCGTGCATTCAAAAAGTCTGAACCACTGGAAAAAAAAAATTAGAGTCGTTATCATATCATGTTAAAATGCGTCTGGTTCAAAGATGTTTTTTCTAGTAAAATTGTAGTGGTCTACATCTATCTAATCATTCTCAACCTTATACGACCCTTACTCAAGTTTTAACCGAACAGGTTACAGTGACATCCAAATTTTCATTCATTTCCAACAAACTAACACCCTTGATATCTTATATTTGGTTCAACTTTTTGCCTTTCATTGCATTCAGTAAAAAACACAAAGTTGACTTCGACAAAAGTCAAAAACGATAGTATATATCAATAGGATAGTAAGCAGTCTTTACAAACTATATTATATATTATAATAGTATTCTCATTACAAACATTCAAAGCCCATATGAAAAAGGAATGGAGTAACAATGAGAAAGCCAAAAGATTAATTTGTGTTCTATGAAAACTATTTATCATCATTAAACACCAACCAACACAATCAAGATCCACCACAATCACTAATATGTTGTCATTGCTTCCTTTTTGTAAAGCCAACATGAACAGGTAATCAGCTGCCTGCAGGATCAACCCCATTAAGCTCTCGTTCCACTGACATTGCCTCCGTTTTTCTTATGCCATATTAAGATCCGTTTTCTAGCAACCTCACATGCTTCATCTAACATTACGCCCCATAGCCCATCACTTGCTAACATCAAGCACTCGTCTTCTCGGGCACTTCTGGTTCAGGTATTATTGATGGTTTTAAATACCTATCACCTGGGAAACACATCAAACGGAAAAAAAAATGAGTAGGTTATTATGACCAGCCATGAAACCTGAAATGAAAAAAATTAAGTTTTCATGTTGCCAATATATAAAAAGTCAGGAAGGGCAATTCAACACATGTAAGTTATGTTTTATCTTTAACCGATCAGAAAGTAAAAAATCATTAACTTTTTTTTTTCAATTTTTTTTTGGGTAAAAGGGATGGTACCACCAAAAGTTTAATTAAAAAGAATTAAAGATTACAAAATTAGGTTAATTATTTTTTTTTAACAATTGAAAAGGTTAGCCCCCAAAACAGAATGAACTGAACGTCACTGAAATTGTATATTTAATACATAAAACTTCCTTCAGAAATAAGAGCATTCACAATAGAATCCCCATCCCTCATTCACTCACAACCAATCACAACCACATATTACACTAAACCCCATTAAATTTTCTCTCTCCTCCACTCATAACCACTTTGAACAAATATTAAAAAATAACTACAGTTTTCCAGTTTTCCCATAAAAGATCCCCAAAGAACCCAATATTTACCAACACACTGTAGATTTCCCATTTTCTTCACTCACAATCACCCCCAACCCCCAAAAAAATTATAGGGTTTTGTCACCCAGTTTTTTGGGGATTCTAATGAGAATGCTCTAATGGACTACCTATAGATCTTCATATTGCAAGCACACCGAAAACACGGTGTCCTTGCCACTGTATAACCTTGCCTCCTGCTGCCTCAATTCGTGCATATTCATGTTCCCAGTTTGGTTAAATAATTAGGCAATTGAAGCAACAAAGTTAGATCTTTTCGTAAAGAAACAAAACATCATGCTAACATTCAACAATCGGATAAAAAATATGTTTACTTTATGATCATTTGACAAAACTATGGCTTCTTTGCCACGATAAAGTACAGCTCGAGAAGCACCACAATTTGCAACTACAATATGTGATGAACAGATCAATGCCACCACAGCTGTGGATCCTACAGTTTCAGGGGCCACGGGTTCAGAAGTTGTCGTCCCACCGACCCCATCATCTACCTTCTTAAAGCAATTAGTGAAGGTTTACTCCCAACAAATTTGTACACCGTCACTGACCGTCCCTTTGACCAATTCTTGTTTCGTGATTTTTAATTCCTCTTGTAAAGCGACATGGACACGATCCCGACAATAATTGGCGACCTAAATAAAAAGGTAATTAAAATTCAGTTTTGATTCAGATCCGGGTTATCTCTATGGGTCAACAATGAAATTAAGAAAGAAAAAGGTTGTTGTTCTTCTTTCCACCAGCTGAACAAGTTTTGAAATCTGCCCACAAAAAAGTTTGTCAAATGTAATATAAGCATGCTAATAAAAAATCAGAATTGTACAAGGCAACAGGAAAAATATTAATTGTGCATATGCGTAAACGACAAGTAACCAACAGAGATAACCATCCAAAAATATCCCTTGGATGATTCAGGCGATCAGATTAGTAATCACTTGTTACATTTTAATGGCGTCAAGTCCTTCTAAGATTTCAGTAAAGCATACAGCCTGGTTTAAATCGGTAAGCATGTATTCACTCTTCCGGTTCATCCCGCTTCGCCAGTTGCTTACCAAAAATGGCCATCTTGGAGCTCTCGATTCCGTGGCGCGGCTCAACAAAGCAGCCACGCCGTCCTACCTATTTAAAGTTTGAGGATAGGTCGAGGGCGTTGCGCCCCCGATGCCTCTGATCATTCGCTTTACCTGATAGAACTCGCACCCAGGCTCCAGCTATCCTGAGGGAAACTTCGGAGGGAACCAGCACAATTGGACCACTTCCAGCTATCAAATCCGTCGTCAAGAGACAAATTCTGCAACCTGCACATTAAAGTCCCCACTTGCTCCCATTCACTGGCCGTATCCGATTCATTAATCCAGTCCCAGCCCCATTGCGTTATATTTCCAATGTAGCGGATGTGATCCAATACCATACCGTTTTTGTTAGCAGATAACCAATACAAATCCGGGAACTCGTCTTTCAAGGCAGCCTCCCCACACCATATATCCTTCCAAAACCTCGTTTTCCTTCCGTCACCCACACTAACCTGTAGTTTTTTCCGGATGTTAATCCCATCCTCAGATTAGTATAAACTACATTACATTATAGGTAAATAAATCATTACAAAACTGTGGACTTTAGTAGGGTGGACTGAACATATCATTTTGTGTCTAAAAAATAAATAATTAATTAGTATATCAAATTAGAATGACAAACAATCAACATATACAATGCATGTGTGCGTATTAAAGAGGTGCGACTATATACTCACTGCTTTACGCTCCATTTCAAGATGGCTAGAGTACTACTAATTATAAGCTTCCCTAAAGTTCAATATATAAATAGATTTCTGGTACATCTTGAAAGTTTCATTATATTATGAGATAATTTTAGACTTGAAACTTGAAAGATAGTATCCGGGGAAAATTGGCAGCATGTAACGGGTCAACACAGTTAAGTCAAAACATATTAGATAAAAAACACAACCCATCGAACCATCCATAAGTATCGTGTTTATATTGCCATCTTTATCATACATAGGTAAAACTAAACTCTTATTTCCAGACAACTTTCTAAACTCAACTTATAATCATTTCGTTTTCCTTTCAAATTATCACAACAAACATAATGCTAATTGCCTATCCAAATTTTACAAAAAATAAAAAGGTAAAAAAAATAGCATAACATGTTTTTACGTATAATCATTTCCGTTTCCTTATAAACTACAGATTTGACTCGAACGCGTTTATTAATTATTGGGAATCTAGAACAAGCATGCTGCTGATAATGTCATGGAATTAAATTGTAACACAAGAAAGGAAAACAAGAGACAACATCACGATAAATTGAATCAGTAACATAAAAAAAGGCTCCTAAGAGCAGAAATAATAATGCTTACCTTTTCAAGCTTCATTAGCTCGACAATTTTTTCTCAACGACATCTATTCGAGTTTCTAGTGTTTTGCTTTAATATTTCCACTTTAAGATTTTCAACCTATCAAAGAGCATTCGTTAAGGATCACTGTCAGCAAGAATATATTTGTAACTAATATTATGAAAATTACCTGCTTTACAAGCTCATTAGGTCGTGCATGCGCCTCACCCTCTAGTTCCTTGGCATGAAAAGATTCCTTTTTCCGCCATAAAAATTCTAAAAATCATGACTTGTAAGTGTGTAAATAAAAGTCATCTTAAACTCCTGTCACAGAAAGTAAAATATCCAGGTATTCGTTTCCAAAGTGTCGCCAAATGGTTATTCAAGACTCAAGAGCATCCAAACCCAACTTTCGCTCTAATTTTTACATGGCACTTTTGTATGCCATGCGACTTTGGTAACTGGTAAATACTCTATAACTCATCAAGCTCTCATAACCGAAAGACCGTATGTTACTACAAACATCCATGACCGGACTGGGTTCGGTCTGATACTTCACGTGTGGCTTAGATCGATGAGACCACATGGAATGTGCAGCCAACACTCGGTCTAGTAGATCTTGACTGTGGTACAGGCTCGCCTCTCCCTTGTTGAGGGGAGATACTTGCTGTGTGAACTAATGTTTTCCATTTATCCTGTTTAATGTTAATATATTTGAATTCAAATTCACAAAAAATTAGAACTCCACAATCTAAAAGAAGTTACAAATTTGATTTCTTACCTTCATATCCACATAAGTTTGATGGTTTGCATCATCAAATGTGCGGTTTTTAACATCATGCCGTCTAAGAAAAATAGTAAGAAAAGTAGTAAGTATGTACAATTTCTGTATAACCAAATTTACCCACACATTCTGAACATGAGATTCGTATTTAAAGTTTTTAAACATAGTGATGCTCTAATTCTAGAAAACTAATAGTTATGAAACAAAATCAAAATTTGAGGGTTTGCAAGCATTCACTCACACCAACATCCGAATTCTAAAACATTACAAATAGGAAAATGGCCATATACATTATAATGTTTAGTTGTTACACACACGAGAACAACAATCCATTTCTAATTCAAAAAACAAATATCTTGCAGCAAAATTAACATAAAACAGTGAGATTTCAAGTGGCAACAACACAATGTGATAAGTTCATGTTTCCAAAACAATAATTCAGCCCTATGTCCATTCATGAAACCATCCAAGCAACAAGACAAATAATCAGTAATTCAGTAAGTCACAATTCAAGTGCCAGAAGCCCAAATGTACTATTATGATAAACATATAGCAATCATAGCATTCATACACTATATTTAAAAATTTAAACATAAATACTATTTTCTTAACCTAACTCAACCACATACATTAATAGCATTAAACCTAAGCAAACACAGAAACATACCAAAATTGGCATACCAAATCTCCACAATTTCAACATGATCCTTAAGAACGCCTTCCACGATAAATCAAAAAATTAGTTTGTATCAAACATTTGTTTTGTAAAAAGTGTGGGTTAAGCAAAACAACAAACAACTTGTGGGCATGAAAGTAAACCAAAAATTAATCTACATGAACCTATTTTAAAAATAACTCAAGCAAGTAATAAACTTGTTCTATATATTTACATATAAAGCCCATAAAGAAAGAAAGAATCAAACTACCACTTGGTAATCAAAGTCTTAAAATTGAAAATTATGAGAAATAAGTTGTACCGTTTCATCATCTCCTCCCAATTTGTGTGAGTGTGTGAAGTTATGTATAAAACTGAATGGTTTTGATTAAGTAAACTCTTCACCTGATCATGATTGGATACTTCCCTTCGGTGAGCGGCGGCTTGATCGGAGAAAGAACTGACAAGTACGAGGTGAAGTGATGACCTACTAATGCCGACGGAAGTGACAGGAGGATGAAAAGCTGAAGCTTCATAACGGTCCAATCCGCTAACGTCTCCGGTAATCATATTCATCGCCGTTTTTGGAATTGCGGCATTGATTTGTGATATATCTACAAAATTGAAACAATTAGTAAAAACGTTCTTCTATTCAATTACTCTGCTCACAAATGTATGAATTGAAGCTCTTGAAGTTGTTCAGAGTATTTGGAATGATGAACAGGGTTATAAGAAGAATGGCGATGTGTTTAGAGAGGAAAGGACCTAAAAAGGTACGAGTGGGCTACTGAATCGTCCCTAACCTATTTCCATAAAATCGAATTTAACCTTGGCAGAGGAAATTTTGCAACTCTCTGCCTTTAAATTCAAATAATAACTTTTCATCAATGATCATTCATTTAAAAACCTTTGATTTGTATCAGTAGGTTTCAAGAGGGCCAAGCACTATTGTGGGGTTAAGGATGGGAATTAAGGGTACTAATGTAATTTGGTTTTGATTTTGTAAAGGAGGAGGTGGGTAAAATGTCTATATTACCCCTCTAAGTGTCTTAATTGTCACAACTATCCCCATAATACCATTAAATTTCATGCTTAAAGATGTTGTACATGTTGCTTGTTAAGTTGTATGAAAATGAAAATTACAATGTTGTACATCACTCCTCCTTAATAAGATAATATAGATTTGTATGTTTAAATGTATAATTTATTTTCAAATAAAAATAGTAAAAAAAAATAAAGTTTTAATGTAGAGCTGTCACATATTAAAGTGTTTTGAGGTGGTATTTGGTAAATAGTGATGTAATAGAGCAAGAACGGTGGAATGCAATGTACATTTGGCAAACGCCTCTCCTTCCTAACTCTGTTGGAGAAATATAACCTTTTATTACTGCAAAGAGAATTAAGAAAAAATTTTATAGCTTGGATAAACAGAAACTTATATGTTTTACTTTTAATTTTAAAACGACATACTCACAAACGATTTTCAGATGGTTTAGTTTTGCTTTCTTTTTTCTAAACCAACTTTTGTAGTTTGGTTTTGGATTGATATGAAAACCTGGTCAATATACTCAAACCGACTCAAAACTTAATACTCGGAATATGTATAGTGCCATAACTAAAAAGTGTAAAAGTGCACCGGGACTTTAACTAAATATATATTTAAAACTGTGTAATGGGTTAACTAAAAATAGGGAGAAAAAAAGTGATTGGTTGGCAAGCAGTGGACCTCATCCTTATTCTCCTTCACGTTCGCTAATGCCTTGATGCCCCTTTTCAGCCGAGCGACGCGGTGTTTGGCACCCTTTGTTTTTTAGATGGCGGGGGACGTGAATCCACTACATTGATCTCCCACCTCAGTTAGATTTGTAGCAATTTCTCGACTCCCCAAGGGCAAGGATTTGTATTCTCTAGATTAGGGTTCTCTATCCAGAAGGGAATGGCGGCGCAACTTGTTGCCCGCCTACCTGCTATTCTTATGTAATTTGCCCATTTTCTTGAAATGAACGTTTTATGATTAAAAAAAAAATTAAAACATATCTAATGGAAGTCAACAGTCGCCGTGAGATGATGTGAAGATGCCCATTGGAGTTTTCATGGTTTGCAAACTTTTTTTTTTTGAACGGCTATTGGTGATGGCGGTGGAGCTCCGCTTACACCTCGGGCCATGCCTGTACATGTAACCCGTCCACCCAGGATCGGGGTTCTCCCCCAGGTGAAATCCCCAGTGGAAGGGAGAAACCGCACAAGGCAGGGATTGAACCCAATACCTTGAGGGTGAAAACTCCCACCACACCTCCCCATAACCAACTGGGCTATGGCTCATTGGCTGGTTTGCAAACTTAAAGAATAAATCACATGGATGGTTTTGTGATTTGCCCAAATTATGAATTTTGTCCATAAATTATAAAAATTACATATATAATCCCTAACCATGTAGGTTGCTTTTATCAGCACTTTAAAAAGTTAACAATATTAGTAAACAAAATTACATCATCTGTTTTCGCCATTATGTTGTTTGTAGATCGAATTATTTTGTGGATAAAATTTATGTGTTACCCATTTTCGCAAGTCCGTATCTAGACTTGATTTGAGCAAAGTCTTGCTAAATTTTGTTTATTTGTATACCAAATGAGTTGCATAATCACTACTTTTTTCTCACATGTGATGTATTAGGTATATGAGTGGTGCAACCAGGATTTTTTTAGGCGAAACTTTTTTGTGGTCGTTTGTCTATAAGTATATTGTAAACTTTTTGGTCCTGTTCAATGTACGTTGGGTCATATAAAAGTAAGATAATCAAACTAAAGTTTATTTAATCAACAAAACAAAGTCAAATGTCATTATACAAGCGTAATAAAAATCTAATAATTCTAAAGTTGTTCTATACATGTTTTCAATATTTGAAATATAACCATAACATTTTATTTAACGTAGCCATAGCTAATGTTCACATTGAGAGTCGCAAAACTGAAACTTTTTAACTCTAGGTCCTCAGATGATTTATCCGATATTCATTTGTTGATTTACGAAGATCGGATCATCAACAATAAAGCGGGAGCTAAGATAACCTAAATTAATGTGATCAGGTAAAAAAGATAACAGTGGGCTTATTTTTCATAAGGTTAACTAATAAAAAACATTTATAATTTATTAGAAAATAAACGAATTAAACAATAAATAAATAACTAAAATATGCAATACAAAAGCTGTTTTGACTAGTCGGTGATGATTGATGAATGTTGTGTGGACATGTAGTTCACTCACAATTAAATAAAAGAAAAAGTGACAAATAATTTAAAAACTAGATTTTTAACTAGGCTTTTAAAAAGTGGGCCTCCAAGTTCATCGTCTTACGGTAAGACTCTTGCTCCAGGCTCCAATGAAATAATTTAAAAACTATCTTACTAAAGCATCGCCGCTGAAAAAAAAGAACAAATGATGATGAATTAAGTATCTCGTCTCCTCTTTCACACATATCTAACGACTTCGATCGGGCGAAACCAAAATTTCCTGGAGCGCGCTTGAGATTTTACCCGCACATACCTTATAGATTAAATTTCATTCACTTTTACGTACCCACGTTAAGTAGTGGGACATGTGCCATGTGACAAATATTGAGTCAGGATTGGTTCATTCGTTACAATACATATACGATAACATCATTCGCTTTAGCAACCGCAAGAAAAAACCAAAAAATAATATTACGATATACTAAATATACTTGTCAATTTAATATGTTATACCTAATATATAAGTACATGTGGTGTCAAATGTCACCACTGAGGCACTGATCTATGAGCTCAACATTGAATTTTTTGCCTCTTTTATTTCTCTCCTTCTCTTATGTTGCCTCTTTTTTTCCAGCTTTTCTTATAAGGACTATTTATTTTTTTCTTTAATCAACCCATGTATTACTTCTTTTAACATACTACTCACACTTAAGTTAAAAGCCTAATTTAAGTAAACATGCATTTCGCACGGGACCAAATACGTTAACAACCACAAATAACTATATCATACTATATACCATTCAACCATTTATTCTGTTTTATAGTACTTTATAGCATATGAGTTTAAGACTTGGTGACTAGGTTTACTTTTAATTGCTCGTATGAATAAATAAGTTTTAAGTGTTTAACGGGTTTTCAAGATTTCCTCTAACCCCATCTTGCACTAGACCGAATAATGTGGAGCTAGTTTAGTGCTCATTATTTGAAGAAACATGCAAATCATGTATAGACAAATCCAATTTTCAGCGTACTTACTAAGGAGTAAGGCCGAGCGGTATGGTAACCATACCTGATAAATCCAATTATCACGACATGGTAACAACCCCCTATTTTGTGGAAGATGGCCATGAGATAATGTGGACAAATGTTGATTCACAGTCGTCGGATTTCGGGTGTCAAAGCCAAAACTGTGTGAATTTTTATATTTAATATATAATAGTTAAGCAGATTAACTGGTTTTCGGCTATAACTTGCAATATATAAGACTTTAAAAAAAAATCTACTTACAAGTTACAAAGGGCTGTTTAACTTTTTTTACGAACATTTCAAAAATAACTTTATTGAAAGTCGAGTTGGTTTCAAAATGTACTATTTTTTCATGTTCGCGTTTTTTAAACATATCCGGATGTAGTTTCTATTTTTATAATGTTTTTAATTGTTTATTAAATAGTAAATATGACATGAGAGTTTCTATATTATCCTATATGTTAATTTCTCAACTTCCATGAATAGTGTTTTTTGTTTTTTTCCCACCTCTGCTACTGATAACGGTATTTATGTTGTTATGTTTTGAATGAATTATCAAAAAATGATGCAGAACAGATGGTGTGTTGTTGTTGTGTTCAGATAATCTGCCCCGTTTCGAGCCTTGCAAAACACCTAATCGTTTTGTATTTTTTAGTATTTAAGTTTTTGCTAAAAAGGGAGGGGACACCTGGACAACACGTGTTATTACCACATCGTTCCTGGACAACATATCGTTTCTAATAATCAGTCCTTCTTTCTCTCTCCACACACACATTCTCACCCCAAATCCCAAATCTCTCTTTTTTCCTACCTCACCTGTAAAGTTTCACATCTTCTTCCTTGTGAATCTCCTCGAAACCCTCCACCTTCCTACCTAGCCGGCGACCGTTGGGAAGAAGATGAAGGTACAAGACCCGACTCAACTGAGAAAGAGAGGAATTAGAGAGAGAGAGAGAGAGACCATAGAGAGAAAGAGCACGACTAAGCAACACCGTGCACGGCGGCGCATCCACCTCCTTCAGCCACGTGAACGACCATATACCCACAGTCGGAAGGCGGCGCAGATCTTGTGTTTAAATGGTATATATCGCTGAATCTTGACCGTCATAATTGATATGAGTTTTATGCACTTCAGCCGATTGATGAAATGCCTGAATTGAAACCCACTTTGTTTTAAAAAAGATATAAACGATATTTATCATTTTATTGTTTGAAGTATGGAAATGTTCAAGTAACCAAATGGGTCTAATTTTTTTTTGTTTCTAATATAATTCTTTTAAAGAGATAAATACACTAACTGTTTGTTCAATTTCTTTCATTCAAAGGGTTTGTGGATCCTATTAGCATCTATTTTAAGTACATTTTGTAAATCATTTAGTTTATGGATTTTTAGGTTATATGTAGTAGAGTGAGAGCTTTGATTTGTATTTAAAAACGTATATATTGGCTACATGTTCATTGGTTCAATCTTTATCTCCATAATATAGGCTGATGGTATGTGTCTGTAATATAGGCTGATTTCATATGTCAAATTTGTTTCCATAATTTGTTTAGGTAGATGAAGCACTCATTGCCACTGCAAGATATGATGCGAAAAAAAAGTATTGAAAATGGATGGTTAGTATCAATAAAAGAAGTTGGAAGTTTAAAGTGATAAAGTTTTGAAGATGGAGATTTATCTTAGCCTTTTTAAAGTTAATAAACAGATGGAATTTAAAAATCAAAATACTAAACTGTAAAATTCTACACTTTCTAAAATAATTCCTTTAATATCTAAATGTAAACTCTTTTGAAAACCTTAGCATAGATACATGTATTAGCATTCAAGAGAAAATTTTATTCTAATTTTTTATCGCTTTTACAATTTTATTATTAATTACACAAACCAGAAGTGTTAAACATATAATAGTCTCCACAGTTTAAGAGATACAATATTACATGCAATTTATATGTTGTTTTGAAATTGGAGATTTATCAAATAAGCATTTCAGCTGTTTGATACTAATGGATGCATTGTTGTATTCAGTTTTTTTTTTGTATGGTATTCAGTTTGTTTGTTGTTTTCATTGTGCATTTCGCTTTTCCTTTTTACGTTTTAGATGGGGTTTTTGGGTTGTCCTCGAGTTGTTTGTGTATTCTGTTTGTTTTGTTGTATTGTGCATTTCCTTTCTGTTTGTACTTTTAGATGGTTGGTTGTTTTAAAAACATTTTTTTTTACTGATTTAGGTGACTTATTAGTACTTTGGATTATATTCATTCCTTTCTGTTTACTTGCACAAATTTGTCATGCGCTTCATTACTTACCTTAAACAATATCCCGACTAAGGCGTGGTATTTCCGCTGTCCAACCCGTTAAGTTCAAAGAATTGTTAACCCTTTCGATATACTACATGATCTTCAACAACTTTCGCTCTACACAGGTTAGATATTATATGCTACTAATTTCATGGTATATGCGGTTTAATTCTTTTCTATCTGGTTTGGTATTATTTGAATATTTTGCGTTCCGGTCAAGTTAACAATTTATTTTTTGTGCAGCACCCATTTGCAAGATTTTGTTCTATATTATGTTAATGCATGTAACTACATCTGAATATGGTTATGCCGTCATATTTAATATGATTGCATTTTGACTTCTCATGATTTCATTGACTTAAAAAATTAATGTATGTAATTAGGCATGATCCTAATGGTAACACATTTTATTCAGGCATAGAGGAAACAAATTAGTGGTAATTAGTGGTGTTGCTTATCTAGCTTTGGCTTTGATTTTTCTTTTCGATTAATGTGATAATCTTTTCAATTAACACAGTGGACAAGTGGATAGTCGCAACAGTTTGAATGTGCACTCCTTGTAATGCAAAGCCGGCAACTGTTGTTGGTTAGCCGTTGAGGTGTTTTGTCCGTGCAACCCAAGATCGTTCAAAACAAAGAGGGATTCATAAATCAAGAAAAAAGATATTAAAAGAGAAACCGAAGCTTAGGAGGTTGTCAATTGTCTTAAGAAGTGAGTTTTTATAACATGAAAAAGTAGTTTTTGAAAATTAAGGCAAAGTAAGTTTTCAAAACTACTTATGACTTTTTGTGAAAAGTCATTGTGGTTTTTTAGTATTTATTTTTTTGCTAAAAAAGGATGAGACACCTGGCCTACATCGCAACCGGTTGACATGTTTTATGTCGCCTGAGCCTTACTAAGATTAATTGGTTATTGTGTGTCGTTAGTCGATTGTATAATATTTCCGTTTTATTTCTTCCACTCCTTGAGAATGGGGTTTGTGTTTAAGGCGTGCAACGCGCGCCTCTGCGCCTTTTTTTTCCTGAAGTTTGCGCTGCAAATGTCACAATATTGAACATTATTTATATTGTTTGTACTTTGTAGTTATATCAGAATAGTTGCAAATTATAATATGTTTAGTCTATGGAAAACGCCATATCTCACCTTAAATGGGCGTACAAGTAGTATCTTATATCGCAGGCACAACATGACTGATGACTATAGGTGGCAATTTCTTGCACTTACCTTACCATTAGGAACCACATTGTTATGCAAAGGAATTCTCTCTTATGCTGAATTATGTTCCATCTGATATAATATGTACTTTTTATGTTGCTTTGTAATGAAGGTGAATTATTAGGGCCCGACGACAACACCATATTCTTGATGAAACAATCGTGGAGAATAAGGGACCACCCATTAAAAGACATTGTGGCACAAGAAACTGAACAATTATCCGACCAACACAAACGTCTCTCAGTCCGTGACTTGGCCCAGTAAATTTGACAAGATTTGTCTGCTGCAGCTATGCTGTCTGATGAGGTATAGCTGAAGTTATTTTGTTCAAAAAATAAAATCGTGCCATTGCGAATAAAATAAAATCGGTTACTTGTAACATTGTATTTCACCAAATAAAGAAAAAGAACAGTATGCATTGAGATGATTCACAATGTCATTAATAATGTTTTCATATCAGTTTATATAACAAGACAAATTCTGTATAATGACTAAAGATGTTTTTATTTAATATAGAATGGGTAAACTATCATTGCCCTTGAACCTTTTAATGCTTCTGGGTGTTGGATTTTAGTTTCATAGTTTTGTAATTTTCTGGTGCAGGATTGTAGAGGAATTTCAGGCTGCAAGAGGTATAAGGGCATTATACCGGTTAAGAATAATATGTCGGGTTGTTGGAAATCAATTGCACATTTCATTAATCCCTTTCGGTTTCAAAAGAGCAAATTTGTGTCTATCGTTTAAAGGGTGTGTTGGTGATGCCAATTTTATCAGATTCTGGATTTGATTATTAGACAGCTGATCAAACTTTGATGGATAAATGGCCGAATCTGTTCGCGTGTTAGTTGCTGATAAACGTGCAGCCTGCACAAAGCTGTTAACAACTTTGATAATCAGCCTGGCTAGACCAGACAGCCGAGTGAAGCTGCTGAAACTTTCCACTTTGCTGAATTAACA